>VZUI01057285.1:5110-19125 GCA_013401135.1 Cettia cetti | reverse complement strand
GCGGCGGCGCGGGGGCAAAGTCCGGCCGCTTACGCCGGCAGCGCGCGCGGCGGCGATTCTCGCAGCCGTTTACGCAGCGCGCGGCCCGCCCCCACCGGCGTGACCGCGGGGTTACGCAAAGTGCGCGGCAGCGCGCGGGGGGGCGGGGCCGGCGCGAGGGCCGCCCCCCCTCGCTGCCCTCAGGTGCCCCCGTGCTGCCGCCCCGCAGCGCCCCCGCTCCCAGGTCCCAGCGCTGGCTCTCCGCTTGCCGGGAGAGCGGGGTCGTGGAGACCAGGATGTGCTGACCCTCTGCCCGGCTGGGTCCGCGAGGGATTTCTTGTCACAGCAAGGACTCGGTGCTGACACGCGGCGGAGGAGTCACCCAGAGGGTCGTCACTGCTTCCCAAATGCCCCTTTGGGAGGCCTGGCCCGTGGGGGAGCGGGCTCCAGCTCCAGGCTGGGCAAATGGTCGATGCTGCTTGGAACTCCCTTGAAATAGCTTATAATAATGTGGAGCTCCTGGGGAAGTGGAGCTGACAGCTGGGGAGTCTGAGCCGTCCGCCTGTGCTGTCCAGGCAGGACCATGGAGAAATTCCCAGTCCCTCATAACTGTTTCTTACGATAGAGGATCCAACCTCTAAAACACGAGCATCAGCATGTGGACAGCAGTGCTACTGCCAGCAGGGGGTGAAGCTTCATGGTGCGTGGCTCAAGTACCAGTATGTGTCACAGGAACTTTTTGAAATTTCCTGAGCAATCAGACTGCACATGTAGGATTAACTTGTCTCTGGTAGTTTTGATCAGATGATTATGTAGATACCCTTCATTCTACCACACCCTAACTGGAGAGCTCTGAGTGAATAAGGAAGAAATGTAACTATTACTTTGAAATAATTCTTTCAAATGGGAATGGAAATGAATGGGGAAAAAGAGGAGGGAATGATACCTCGAGGTTGCAAAGATTATTCTTAATGCCTTATAATTTTGTTTCATAAGAATAAGATTGAAAAGAGAGATATAGACTATATAACTTATATATGCATAATATATATTATATATTATATATGCATAATCTTAAGGCAGTATACAGCTGAATACGTACAGTTCCAGCTGGACGTCTAATATTGTAAAGCCAAAGGAGCACATTGCATAATCTAGTTTGGCTTCCACCAGATGGCTGCTCGTTGTAAATTAATGGTTAATGCAGGAAATAAGCCTGAAAGGGACCCTCTGTACCTTCTAGTGTAAACCTTTGCTGTCACATTCAACTCAAGCAACTAAATAAAGAAGTATTTACCCATTTCTTAAAGTTTTCTTGCTTGTATTACTCACACTGAAAAACAGTCCCAAAATTTCATTCCTTGGAAGTGGAGAAAGCCTAATTATATTTCAATTTTTAAATAATTTATTTTATTAGTTTAATTATGTGTATAGAAATATTTACATCAATTTTCCACAGCCAGGGCTGCTCACATAACAGTTTCTGTTCTTTGTGACGTTCACCCATCATTTGCTGTACCTCCTCCTACCTTTTATTTTAGTCACTGTTGTTACTAGTCTCCTTCCATAGTACAGGAGACTCTCAGTGTTCTCCTGGTTATCCCACGGAGCCATTTGTTCATATATTAGTTTGAATTCCCTGAAACATCGGTGTCTAGTTAGTACATTCACTTCAGGTCTCATAGAGTGTCCCTAATAGATGATGAGTCTGAGTGTCCCTAATACATGACCCTGTATGACCCTGATACATCCTAGGATTGTGTTTGATCTTTTTTTCATGTACAAATTAAATTAGTAGCCTCAAATCAGTGAGCTTTAAATCAGTGTGATTAGTTAATAATCTAGATGTCCTTTGCTGCTTCTCATTAATGAAGCCATCATTAACAGCAAGAGTCCTTGGCTTGCCCAAACTGAACAGAGTAAGGTCTTTGAACTTTGTTTTGGTTTGCTTTCATGTGGGTATTTCAGTCATGTGCCATTTTAACAAAAAAGGCCAATTCCATGAACCTGCTTCCCCTGTGTTGGGATATGTTCCATAGCTCTGTTCTAGCCCTCTGTCTGCGTGGCCCTGAGCACGTTACCCCTTTGCAGAAGTTTAGTTGGCAGAGTCCAAGGTCAGTCTCTTCACTGATAAGAGCAGCAGTGAAAAAAGCCAGCAGCAAGGGCCTGACCATCCCTCAAGAGCCACTTTTAACCTGTGGCTTTGCGCCGGTCCTCACCTGTGCTGCAGGGCAGCTCTGCAGCAGCTCTGTTCTCATCATCTCGCATCTCCATGAGTCTGGCCCTCATCCAGACTTGCTGACTTGGCATCCTGGCTTGGCCCCCGACCTGCCTTGCCACTGCTGCCCTGCTGGGTGACCATACAGGCTGTGTCTGACCCTCACCACTGTCCCTCGACCTAATCTTGGCCCTGGGTTGCTGCTCCTCATCCTGGCTCCTTGTTGAAGTGACTGCTTTCACCTACTTTGGTATTGTGCTTAGTTTCTGGCACACCCTCTGTTACAAAGCAGCCAAACCTTGCTGCTCCCTGACATCCACCACCCCTAATTTCCTCATAATTTCTATGTAATGTACAGTTTGGGATGGGCAAGCTTGAAGAAAATGGTGGAGCAATTTAGGTCAGGACTTCTTGATGAAATAAGAGAAGCAGAGTGAAATAAAAGAGAAAAATTACAAACTGTGTATATTATCTCTCTGAATCACACCTTGGTTGTGTGCAAGTTTCTGTTCCTTCTCTCTATGGGATATTCTTTCTAATGGTAAACACGTTGCAAGAGGTGCTTCATAATTTTTTGTATGTTTGGGTTTTGTTGGGTTTTTTAATAGGTTCTTGCATATTAGGGAACTTTTTAAATTTTTGTAATACATCCTCCAAGTCTTTAATATTTTTAGGATTGTATTTATAGGAGGCCAACAAACCACTAGATGGCAAACAGTTTCAGCAAGAGGATTAACGCATGGGTATTGATACAACCGTCTGTCCTCAGCTTCAACATTCCTTTTCTTGTCCAGGTTTGTGAGCTGGACCTGGGAAATCTGGGTTGAAGCTAACATGATCCTTCTTCTCCCTGCCTGTCCCTCTCTTTTGCTGTTATAGGATTCATGAGTCAGGTGTGAGGTGGATTCATACAGTTGATTTTTGCAGAAACTAACAAGAAAAAATAACAACAACAAAAAAAAAAAAAAAACCCAACCCAACAAAAAAAAACCCCAAAATAACAGAAAGGAAAAAGAAGAAAGCAAGCAGTATCCAGTCATTTTTCTTCCATCAAGCAGCCTGAAGACCCACTGTGCAGAACAAGATGTAACCTGGGAGAAAAGCAGTCCCAGCTTGGGTTGTTTTATGCTGCTAAGCAAAGGTACCTAATATTATATTTTTTAATATAGAATTCCAAGATTCATGATGATACAAACATTAAATATGTGTATCATTATCAGCAGATAACTTATATAAATTACTACAGAGGTCCTCTCTGAGTCCTGTTTTTCTATCTAAAAGAAACATGACATGAATGCATATTTACAAACTAGAAATCCAACTTTATTTTTTTTAGAGATTTTGAAAATAAAAAAATCCACCAAGTCATCAGACTTCTATATACTATTAGCTATTCTGGTCACTCTCAAGTTCTCTGTGAACCTGTGTTTTAACCAGGATTTTCTTGGGGGTAAAATTGTGCCAAATCATCCCTTTCAGTTAAAATATTCAGGGAGATCCAGAAAAAGTTAATTCATCCAGCCATAAACCTGTGGAGTTTCCATCTGTAGCTGAGTGAGTGGGACACAGGCTCTGTCACCCCCAGCCCACGAGCACAGGACTTCAGAGTGGTGAGGTCTGAAGTAACAAATGCTTGAGAAAAGGCAGGAATGGGAAGGACAGGTCAACAATGGATGCAAGATCAATGGACAGGAAAAATGCTCACGGGGTGGTTGTTTTTATTTTGAGAATTATTGTGGTTTGTAAGCCTCTCTGTAAGGGGCAGTTAATCCAAGTACCATGAAAGGGTCTGTAGCTGCTGAGTGATTTTGTAGCTAAAGGGAGATCTGGGAATTTTGGCATTTTATTAGTGAGGATCCGGTAACTGTGGTGCAGGAGTGCGAGAGCGTGTTCTGTTTGCAATTGCTTTATCTTTGCTAGTTTCTCTATAGCACCTGAAATACAGCTGGAAACAGATAGAAATGTTTGGAATTTTGTTGTTCAAAGAGGTGGCACTCTAGGAATAAGCCAGAAAGCCTGATGTTTGTTATCCACTCAGAGAGGAAAGAAAATTTCCAAGGAGGTGTGTCTATCTTATGACAGGAAAGTGAATTACTGCCAAGAAATTCTGCTAAACTGTAAATAAAAAGCCATGGTTCTGTTATACTTAATAGACTTTGAAAGCTGTATGAGAATTTGCATCTCTGAGTAGGGGATTTTAAAGTTAGTTGCCTGAAATTCTTGATAGTCTTTAATAGAAAGTCGCTTGAGTTTTTCCACAGGAAAACTTTTCTTACTCTTTTAAATCTCTGAAATTCTTTAACTTCATGTTATGCATAACATTTAATAGCAACAGTTCCCTCCTATGGTAACTGAAAAAGTCCATGGACAGTGTAATGTGACATATTCAAAACAAACCAGGATTTGTCAGCAGTGAGCTAGAGCCACATTTCCATTGTGATTATTGGTCTCCATCAATAGGGGACCTTGAAGTGTGTTCAAAATTAAACCATACAATGTCATGGAAGGGAAAACCACTATGAAACACAAAAGCACCGTGTCTAGCTCATGTCTGAAATCCTTCACCTGCATGTTATTGGTAGATGGGAAGGTATTCTGGGGAAACCAATTCTTACTTCATTCTTAGTTTCTTTCCCAGGTGGTAACTTTTACAGTTGCTGCAGACAAAATATAGGACTTGAGGGATCTTTGGTCTAACAAAAGAGACTGTTCTTTTGTTCTGATGCTTTCCTAATTTTTATATGTATAATAACACCCTGAAGTTGAACTACTTCTTACTGGAGGACAGGACTTGAGGACCAAAATCCATGACAATTTCCCTAGTAAATTCAGGCCAGACAAATCTTTTTCTCTACTACCAGTGTCACAAATAGTGATCGGGACAGTAATTAGAGTCTCTAATTAAATAAAAAAGCATTTCCAACTGCCCAAGATTGGTGTTGGCAATGAATTACAGCCTGACATGCACTCCTCTTGTCTGCGGGCACCCACTTCTCTTCTCTGGATAATGCTGTTACGAATTCTCAGTAACACATTTCCACTCTCTTCCCAGAAGTCCATACAGTTGTTTGGTAAGAACATGTGCAACAAAGTGTAAGTGAAATCTCCCCATCAAGCAAGGATGTCAATTGCTCTAGATGCTGCAAATCCTGCTGTGCTATTGGTAGCAAGTGAATGAGTGATGTATAAGGTCCTGCATGCTGATCTTTTCTACTTTTGAAAAATACCTCTTTGTATAAACCTCTATGAAGGAATTAATTTCCTCTTAGTGGCAGTCTATTGGTTTGTAATGGGAAGCAGCTCAATTACACATGAGAAAGGCTTTAGTATAAGATTCTTAGAGGAAGAGTGGTGCTCAAAGTGAATGCTCTGAGGCAGGGGGTTGTGTGTCCACCAGGAGGCACAGCGAGCTCGGGCTCCCTCTCGTTCACAGTCCTGGAGACATGCGGCATGTACCAGCAGTAAAGGGGGACAAAAAATGTTCATCAAATTTTTACAGCCAGAGGTAGAAAATGTGGAGAGCTGGCAAGAGGCTGAATGAAATGCATATATGTCAAAATGCTGTCCGGTTAAAGGCTATAATTCGAATAAACTTTGTTGCTGTTGTTCACAGTCATTGGAAGACATAAGCGATATGACAAAAATAAAAATGCTAGTCAGTGTATGAAGCAATACTGGGGATCAGCTTCTTAAAGTATAAAACCAGCAGTTGTGTGAGAGGCCAAATTAGATACTTCCATGTATGTGATGTACATGTGGAGAAGGACAAGTTTAGAATTATTGAATCATAGAATATCCTGAGTTAGAAGTGACCCATAAGGATCTTTGCTCCTGGCCCTCCACGGGACTGGCCCAAGAATCACACCACGTGATGCTGCAAACTTTTCTGGATGTGGTCATATCTATTACATCTTAATATAAAAGAGGTTGCAAAACCAGCTGGAAGCTTACCAATAAATACTTACACATTTGGGACTTCATGGGAATACAGTTTGTAATAAGCTTATCAGTTATGCTTCATCTCTGACAGGAGTTACAAACAAGGACCCTTCTCTCTGATCCTAGAAGCATGTCTAGCACATCAGGAATATGATCAGTAGTGTTTTCAAAGTTGCTAAATTTTGTGATTTTTAAAATACTGTGGTAAAATTCTTCTTCTATGTAATTTCAAAATCTGTTAATTAACTAGGAATTGAAAATCTAAAGCCAAACAAGTTAGTTCTGTTACCAGGTTTTAAGAGAAACCTGAATATAAGAACATGGAAAACAAATAAAGAGAACCCCAAACCATTGTTAAGTCTGTGTGAGTTCTGGTTTTTAATGCCAACCTCATGACTTTCTGGGAAGAATTTTATTGAAAGCCTTGGTTTGACAGTTCTGTGCTTCACTAGCTTTGGCTTGACCCAAGTCCCCTTTTTTCTTGGCAGCACTTAAAACAGTTGAGAGTACCCTCTGCCCCTTTGTAATCCAAGATTGCTGCATGCAGTCAAGAAGCATGGGAAATGAATAAAATGATCCAAAGCCGTGGGGTCTGGCTGGTGGTGTGGGCTAGTGGGGCTGGGATGAGGAGCCAAGGGCCCAAGCTTCCCTTGGGACCAGCTTCTGTGTGGGTTTAGTCCAGCTGACACCTCAGGCTGGTATAGAAACTGTTTGACTTTTAAATTGTGCTTGTTTAGCTGGCACTAGTCCAGCTGCTGGAAACTCAGTTGCATAGAGAGGACTCTGCTGATATTTCCAGTTCTTCAAGCATTCACATGAGCTGCTGCTGCACTCCAAAGAGACGCAGTGTGCAGCCATCTTCTGCAGCGGGTCACGTCCTGCTGGAACAGCGCGGCAGCAGCGCCAGGCATTTTCGTGGCCATTCAGCAATCTCAGCAGTAAAGCAGCAATAAAACAACGCTTCCAATGTACTCCACTGGCTTTGCCTGTCGGCTCTTATTTCAAGGCAGAGCGCTGTGCTGGCGTATACATGGCGTGCAGTGGGTTTCTCCCGCGCCGCTCCGAGGGCTCCTGGCCAAAGTGCGGGGTGCAGGCTTGGAGTTAGCACCCCACAGCGGTACCGCCGCGGTTCCAAACTGCTGAGCTAGGGCCCTCCCTCGTTACTCTTTCATACCCTTCTGTTTTCTACGTGGAAACAAGGGTAACAGAATCAGGCAGCTCTCAAGCCTTAAACCAGGCCAAATTCTGTGATTTAAACAGGCAGAGCTGGGAAGTTAGCAGACTCCTGCTGTGCTGCACCAGCTCAGAGCTGAGCTTACAGTCCCGAGGCGGAGGCCTGTGCAAAGACAAGTAAATGAATGTCTAGCTCCAGCTTTTATGCCCCCTGGAATTCATCGTGATACTTTTTTTAGTAACCTTAAAAGCAAATGTCTGTCAAAGTTTCCTTGTAACATCTTGGTCTCACTGTGTTACTTGCAATTGTGATTTCAGGACGGGTGTTTTTTGCACTTGTCAGCTTTTATCTGTAGACTGCTGCTGTCTTGCTAAGGTGGGAGAAATTTGAACTATGCCGTTATATAACGTAGAAGCAAATGCTTTTCCAGAAATTACTGTTTGTTTATTGAGGGAGGATATGAGTGTGTGGGCTGTTTCCTGGGCCACCATTGTTGCAGCCATTGCAGGCCTGCTTGTGTCTCTACCATTTTCCAGCTGGAACATCCAAATAGTTGGATTGAATTTGCTTCCTTTTGTATCTACCTATTCTATCTACTTATGAACAAGTTTCATTCAAAAGATCAGGTTGTCACACAACAGCTACAGGAAAAAAATACTTGTATTTTTACATCTGTTTTAATACACTCTAATTTTACTGAAGCTAAAATACTTCAATTCAAACACAAGGCCACAGAGTTCCATGCTTTTATTTGAGAGTATCATATTTTAATAGACGTAAACAGAAGTTAGCAGTTAGAACAGCACTCACCCTCCAGCACCACTGTGAAACACAACCTGTATCAAGATGCACCTGTCCCTCGTGGAGATGTCAGCCTCATGTGACACCTGCAGAAATGCTCTCAGGCAGCCCACGGGCATCCTGTCTCTCTACTGATGCAGAGTGGTGGCCAAGGCTGAGCTGTAGTTACTGAGGACCAGCCTCTGACGTTCTCTGAGGCTCTCTTCCATGATGAATGGCCAGGTTTATGCATGCCAGAGCATAATTCTTCTACAGGACAAGGGTAGAGCATCCCTCAAAAGGCAGCTGAGATACAGCCACTCAGACCAAATATAAAACCAGAATTACCTACATCCTTTTCTGCAGGATGAATGTCCTAGGTTTATCTGCCTCTTCTTCTCAAGGAAAAAAATCTAGGGAAAATCCTGTGTTCTTTTCCCAGGCTTTTGCTATAGCTCTGATATCTTGTGTAAAGAAACTTAACAGTTGGAGCTAAATTTAGGATAAACAGTAGATTTTAATTAATCTTTCCTTGATTTGCTGAATTATCTTTTTTTTTTTCCCCTACAGATTTCTTTCTGGCTTTGCCTATTTTGTAGGAAAAATACTAGTCCAGTGGTTTAGATTTCACTGAACCTGGAAAAATTTAAATCACCAGTTCTGCAAACCAAAATGCGTATGAGCAGTTATTTGACAAAAATGATCAGTACTACTAATGAGACTCATTGCTCTTTTGAGACTAACTTTACTCTGTATTTATCTTACTGCAGTAGAATGTAGTGAGCTTTTAAGTAATAGATAACATTAGGTATTACATAAATATTTTTGTAACTGATATATCTGAATATATTAAGATGCAGATGAGCACACTGAGTACCTTAAACTGATGAAAAAAAGTGTTAGCAATTAAAAATCTCTTCCAGGGATTTTGAAAATGTAATGCAAAGCAAATGGCATCTCATAATACTAACATCTTGAAGAAGGCCTGAACCTTCTCTAAAGCATTGCTCCGAAGGCTTTAGTTTTGATGAAGAAATTTCAGCAGCCGTTCAGCAGAAGTGGAGAAGTGGGCAGAGAATGTGCCTACATGTGCATGTGACAGTACTGCTGCTGGTTTTACTCACAATATCTGGATTAAAAGCCCCTATGCAGACTTCAGGCGTATCTTGATTTTGCTTGTAAAACCACTTTAATAACTCTATTTTATAGGATGTGGTGTTTCAGTTTTATCATACAACTACTAATGAAAAAGCAAAAATGTTATGTTCTGCTCTGCTGCCATTGGCAGTAATATTGTGACTATGGTGCTAATAGGAAGATTAGCAGGTTACAGTGAGACCTGGACTCTCTTCCTCCATTTTACATTTTATGTAAAGTTTATTTTACTTTACATTTTATGTAAAGCTGGACTACTGCCATCAGATTTTGGATATGTGGGAGAATGAATATCAAAATAAGCCTTTGCAAATACAGTGAACTAAAAAGAATCTTGAGTGGAACCATGACAAACCCTTCCACAGGGAATGGTAGCTCTTTTGAGGACCTTAATAGTCGGCCATTGCAGTTTAACTTAAAAATTTAGATTTGTTAGAAGAGCTAAAACCAGAAATCCATCTCAGTATTTTCAAGGTCTGTTGCATTTTGAACACGGTTTTCCAAGCCCCAGTAGTTGTATAGTAACATCTGAAATGGATCTCTGCATAAATGAATTTTCCCAAAGCCTAAGTAGCCTAAAAGAACTGACTTCCTATGGCAATGAAGGATTTTCTGAACAGTTGTGTAACATGTATTTCTTACATTCCCCTAAAGGGTACATGGTCCTAAAGGAAACTAAAAAATGACCCTTCAAAAAAAAAAAAAAAAAGAGAGTTTGGAGCAATTACTTTCTCTTCAGCAGCCTCTTTGAAACTTTGCTTTACAGAATTAAACCTTAGAGATTCCTTCCTCTGCTTTTCCTTGAGGCATGTATGGTTTGATCACTGACATGCTCTCTCTGTGGGCTAAACCTAGTTTTATTTCTAAGAAAATGTTGAGCTCACTGAAGCATATAACTTGCCATACAGCATTATGTTCATTTAGCCCAGCTGTGTATCTCTAACTGTTGTCGATTCCTAGTGCTTTTGAGAAGATGCAAAACTGAAGCAAACTCAAACATATTTTTGACAGAATTGGGGTGATGGAGACTTCATCCTAACTGCTAGCTTGTTTAAATATTGTGTTTCGAGTTGCTTTTTTCTTTTAGTGCCTCTTATGTAAATAACAAGAATATCCAAAAATTCAGTAAACCAGGCTAAGAGAATATTGTACTCCCTCTTAGACTCCTGCTGTGCATTTTGACTTTAATAACATCCTCGAGCAGCAAGTTTTGCAGTCTATTTTATTATTTGATGAAAAGACAACCCTCAGAGTTGTCAGCTGCACAGCCTGCCTCCTCTTGTACTACAAGACTGAGAAAATGGAAGCTCTCAAACCACATTCTCTATGCTATTTTTGTATTTGCATCAGTTTGCTAGACCTTTAAGAAGAATATATAAGGGAATATTTACTAAAAAGTGACCTTAAAATACTGTATTTCCTATTCACAAACAGCTTAATAAAACATAACTTAGAAAGGAGGAAAGTAAAGGAAGGGAAATGGGATAGAAATTACACTTTCCCTAAAAGACAGTAGTCATAACTTAGAGTGGTTCCCTGATTTCTTAGGGCAGCTGACAGCTACTTACCCCCTAAGATAATAATTTGTTCATTGGCACTATACCTCAAGTCCAGTGTATAGTGGACTCCACCAGCCTCAATCCAGGCTATTCTGTGTTGAAGCAACACCATGTGATTTGGGTTGGTTGATCCCTGTCCTCTGCTGTCCTTTCCTATTCACCATCCTGTGAATGGCTGTTACTTTTTGTTAGTCACTTATTAGTGATTTTGTGCTTTTTTTATAGGAGATAACACTTAAAGACACAAATAATCCTTGTTGCCCCAGGAAGATTGTTATTTTACAATCTTCCCTTCTAGGAGCTGCTGCAACCCCAGGCTTAAAGGGAGGTCTTTGATTCGGATGACTGCTAGCCCTGAACACATTTATGCTGAGTTAATTTGCCCAGGCTTTTCACACATTACTGCAATTACATCACAATTCCAAATTTACACCATGTTTTTTCGCAGGGTCTGAATTGTTAACAGAAATGCAACAAAGCATGTCCTTCCAAAAGAAGGTTTCAAGCCTGCTCCTTTTTGCTCACCTCCTTTTGTATTCACAGGATGTGAATAGAGCACTCATCCCTCTTGGTTTTCCATTCCTCTACAATGCTCAGAGAAGGGTTGCCTTTGTTTTTTCAAGGGTTTTTTTTTTTTTTGCTTGTTTGTTTGTTTTGTCCTCTCCTAAGCCTCAGGCCTGCAAATTTGAATCTCTTCTTATTTATTTAATTTCTTAGGCAAAATGTTCTAATTCAGTTACAGACCTTTTTTCCTTGCCAATTCTGTACCCAGATCTCTCCTAATTCTGCAGCCTTCTAGACTGCAACAACCAGAGCTATAGTGATTTTAGCTGAGTTTCAGTATCATTTGTACATACATGAATCTTAAACATTTTCTTGATCATAACCATGTATTGTACTGTCTACATTGATAGCTCTTTTTCTGCAAACAATATTTTTAACATGTAATGTGCACAATTAGTTTTTTATCTTCTCTACCTTGTGCAAACTTAACTTGACATTGTGCTTCCTCTACACAAACACTGAGGAATTTTCCCCATTTTTGTGTAGATTGACAACAGAAATGAAGTTTGCAGGCACTGCTGAAGCAATGAAGGAAAAAAATCTCAGCTGCACTTAAATCATAGGAAATTATGAAAGAATTTCATAAAATTGTAAAGAAACAAAATGGGCAGATCTTCAAGGTACTAAACCTTTTTCCATGCAAAGCCTCAATGATCTTTACTGGCTCCATATAGAAGAAATTCCATATAGGAGATGATGAACAATCAGCAGGGCAACCAGAGTAGCTCTGCTCTTGATCTGTTAAGTGGGCGCAAGGAACACATTTTGTTTTAAAAGAAACAAAAAGTGAGCAAACCAGACATCTTTGCAGGAGGAATGCTCCATCTCATCTAATTAAACTCAAAAGCTGAACAGCTGGTCTATAGAGATGCAGGCAGCAGACAGATGTTCAACCTATTCCCTGAATTCAAGTTTGGGTTGTAACAAAATTTTGAATTTTCTGATGGAAAAGGTTGTAACCAAACCTTCTGGTTTCAATGTAGGCTGCAAGTAGCATTTAATGTCAAATATCAAATTTAATAATGTGTTATCTACAGTCTATTATGAACATTAGTTCAGGATATAGGAAAAAAAAAACCCTGTTCATTCTTTAACAAGGTAAATACCTGGGGTAGGTATTTCTTCTGCCTTCATAGGGGATCTCAGTTTTATAATTTTATTTTCAGCCCAGCTTTTGTCATCAAAATAGGTTTCTCTGTAAGTTTACTTGATAACTTTAAAACCTGTTAGCCAAATACAACCAAATGCAACAAAGGTAGGAGCCCTGGAGAAAAATCAATATCCTAGAGATTTTGTGTAAATAGCCATCAGGAAAGAAGAAAAAGACAACTGAGGTGTTGCCTGCTGGGAAGGATTACCTGAGCAATCTAGTAACTTCTTGGTCTGCAGGGAATTCACACCAGGCAGAGCTCTCAAGTTTGCCTCAGCCATAGGACAGAATTACAGCTACTCCAAGTCAGTCAGTCACAGGACACTGTTTCCAAGCATGCACAACCTAAGTCAATCTAGTTTCATGCAGAAACTTAACTATTCCATAATTCCAACTTCAGCAGCATCTACAGTATCTAATCTGCCCTTATATACCATCCTTTCAATCTCTGTTCACCACGTAACAGAAAACCATTAGGAGAATTTAATTCTTAAGGGGATTAATTTCCAGTTTTAGTTTGATATGTCATGGTTTTGGTACTTGTTATATTGTAGCCCACCTGGTTCTTCAACTGCCTTTGAGGTATCCTTAAGGGAAGTCAAAGACTGCATCTTTTAGTATTTTTTTTCTAAGGCAAATAATACTCTTAAATCTTTCAGTCCTTCTTCATACACAGTGAATTGAAAAAGAAGCAGCCTTTAAAAATATACTGGGAGACACAGCACACTGAAGATTTTAGCACCCTAGCATTATCTTACCTTTCTCCTTTTCTTGCCTTGTTTCTCTTTGATGAACTTCAGTGAAGGGTGATTTGATCTGATAGGTACAAGCAACATAGCCGCTGCAAAAGCTTGTGCCCTCTTAAGGCTAAATTACCTTCATGCCTACAAATTACATCTTTGTAGGTGTGCTGATGATAAAGCTTTGTGGTATTCTGGCTCAGCAAAGGAAGTGCCTTGATACATTCCTCATTTTTTATGCTGGAGCAGTGGAAAAAATTAATCTGTGGAGATATCTGCTTCAGCAATAGAGCTATAGCTGGTTTAAATGAAACATGCTTTTGCTAATATCAACTCAGACTTCTTGTTTCTAAATTCCTTCAGAAGTTTAGAATGTCTGTGGACTTAAAACCTTGTACTCAGTACTGGCACACTGGCAGATTAGCTCTGAAATAAGCCAATAACTTTAGTGGAGGCATAGATCATTTAAAATAAGAGAGGAATTATATTCACTCTTCCCATAATGTTAATGCTGAGACTTTTTTGAGTTTTTTTGCTATTTTTTAAAGCAGTATGATTAAGGTTTAGCTGAGAACAACTTTGGCAAAAATCAATTGAGAAGACTGTTATGGAACATCCCCTTTAAAAAGGCGATGGAGCGTTTTCTTCAGGCATTTTTTCATCTTTTGTGATGCTACTGGCATGCCATCAAAAATACCCCATATCCAGAAAACACAAATCCATTTCAATTTTCAATCTTCTTCCCCCCCCCCCCCCT
>VZUI01057277.1:0-27695 GCA_013401135.1 Cettia cetti | reverse complement strand
TGTATATGTATATGTATATGTATATGTATATGTATATGTATATGTATATGTATATGTATATGTATATGTATATGTATGTATATATATGTATTATATGTGTATATATATGTATTATATGTGTGTGTATATATATATACATATACACACACATACATTATTTTCTAGATGAAAATAAGTAGTTCCGCAGCTGACTGGAAATGAGAAAAAAATGCCCAAATTGTTAAGCTGTAGCCCCATTTTTCCTTACTTATCAGGAAAAAGCAGGATGTAGGAGTTCCAGCATCCCACAGCAGTAACTATTGGCTGGGGAAGGTCACTGGGAACCACAGGCTGGGATCCTGCAAAATTTCCCCACTGCCGGCCTGTGGGAACTACTGGGAGAAGATGAATTTTGGAAAAGCCTCACGTACTTAAAGAATAATGCAACCTGCCAGGCACTTAATGCAGCCAGATAAATGGAGCTGCCAGCTGGAGCTCAGCCAGGAGAAACTGCTTGAGGTAGAGGCTCTGGGGACAGGGATGAGCTTGGCGATAAGGCAGGGCACTTCTGGAGCTGACACTGTGAGGTCTTTCCGTGTGTGGGTGTGCAGAGGCTTTCGAAACAAGGCAAGATGGGGAGGTGGGATCTCCCCATGGTGCTGGGCAGGATCCCCAGCCAGGCTGGGAGAGCTGAGGGTGTCCAGCCTGGAGAAGGGAATGGTCCAAGGAGATTTGAGACTCCCTTCCAGGGCCTGAAGGGGCTCCAGGAGAGCTGAAGACAGACTTTAGACGAGGGCCTGGAGGCACAAGACAAGGGAGAATGACTTGCCTCTGTCAGAGGGCAGGGATTGGTGGAACATTGGGAAGGAATCCTTCCCTCTGAGGATAGTGAGACCCTGGAACAGGCTGGCCAGAGAAGTTGTGGCTGCCCCATCCCTGGAAGGGTTCAAGGCCAGGTTGAATGAGGTTCAGTCTAGTGGAAGCTCCCTGCCTACAACACAGGCATGGTATGGGATGAGTTTTGTGGTCTCTTCCAGGACAAATCATTCAGGGATTCGGTGATCTGAGGAGATGGCTAAAATCAGGGGAGTCACAGAATTGTTCAGGTTGGAAAAACCCTCTGAGATCAACTAGACCAGCCATTCCCCAGCACTGCCACAGGCTGCGTTCCCAAGTGACACATCTGTACATCTCTTAAATCCGTCCAAGGACGGGGAATCCACCGCTGCCCTGGGCAGCCTGTGCCAGGGCTGGATGACCCTTTCCATGAAGAAATGTTTCCTAATATCCAACCTGAGCCTCTTCTGGCCCAGCCTGAGGCCATTCCCTCGCCTTCTGTCTCTGTTCCCTGGGAGCAGAGCCCGACCCCCCCCGGTTGTCCCCTTCTGTCAGGGAGTTGTGCCAGAGCCAGAAGGTCTCCCCTGAGCCTCCTTTTCTCCAGGCTGAGCCCCTTTCCCAGCTCCCTCAGCCATTCCTCATCAGAGTTGTGCTACAAATACCCCACATGATGCACCAGAGGCATCCCGGTGTCCCCAGCACCACCCTGAGCACTGGGATGGGGCACAAAAACAGCTGCCTCAGGAGGTTTCATTTCCTGACACCAGCAATGCACCCAGTATGTGAATATCCCCCAGACAGCTGCTCTGAAGGGAGAAGGGGCTCACAAAGAACATTCTGGAGCTTAAACTGATCGTGAGAACCAGTCTGTGCCCACTGCCGTCCGAGCATCCTCTGCGCCGTGCTCCATATGGCAGCTATTACTGCTGGCAAGCAGAGCCGTTTGCATCGTGAACACACACACATACACACAGAGACACACAGAGACACACACGCAGCTCCCCCCAAAGCCCCCAACCCCTCCTGGTGTAAAATCAACCCCACATTCTAGTGAGCCGCTGAGTGAAGCCAACAGCGCTGGCCATGTTGGCTTTGCCCAGCTTGCCCAGAGGAGCCCTGCAGGGACACAGGATGGCTCAGTCTTTCCCAGCCCTGTCCTGTGCTTCAGCTAGTGGGGAAAAACCTCTAAAAGCTGCCAGACCCTGGGACCAGGCGGTGTGAGCTTCTGCTTGCTCAGGACAGGTTTGGAGGGGGTGGCTGACCACACAGGGATTTATGAGCAAAGCCAGTAATGCTGTTTGCAATTAAACAGCCCAGTCCTTCCCAGAGCAAGACTGCTTCTTGCCTCTGAACCTCTACAAGCTTCAAAATCCTCGGCTGGAGTTCCTTGGCACAAGGGTGAGTTTTCACCCCTCCTCTCCAAAAGGTCTCTGGAAAGGACTTGCTGACGGCATGGAGCAGAGCCGAGGAAGCTGGATGCTGGATGGAATTCAGGAGAGGAAATCCCATCAGTTACTATGTTGTGCTCAGAAGTTTTACCTTGGAAACACCAAGCCTCCTACAGCCCATCCTAATCCACACTCTGCATAAATGACTGCAGTGAGTTGCTGCAGCCCAGCACCAGTCCTGGGACAGTCACAACCGAACGGCCCCTACTGTAAAGGCAGCAACAACCATGAAAAATGCTCTTCATAATCCCTCTGGAGAGGATTAAGCCATGCTGAATGCAGAAATGAAGACAGTTTATGGCCACGTAAGGACTGAACAAGGGAGGAGACAGTAGCAAAGGGACCCATGAGGGAATAAATGGATGTAACAAGAAACTGGAGGGGTTTTGGGAGCAAAAGGGATAACTTTCATTTAGGGAATCTGATACTGTTTGTCCCAATAAGTTTTCAATTACAGACTGGGTAATGGAAAATCCTGTAATAATTATGTCCATGTTGTAGTATTATGGAAAATACTATAATGAGATTAGGGCTGCGCTGGGCTCCTCCAGAGAGCAGAGGGGCCACATGCACAAGCTGCCCCATGTGCCCACTCCCCTCCATCCTCCCCTGCTCCCCACAGAGATTCCATGGTTTGGGAACCCCCCTGATGTGCAAAACACTATCATGTGGTGGGGAAAGGCTGGAGGTTTCTTCCACTCTAAGCATGAGCTGGAGGGAGTTAGTGAAGGTCTGACAGTGGCTCTGGCCGAGGCTTTCCAGCCCTCTGATCCTCTTCAGCTTCATCATCTCCACCAGTGAGATTTTTCCTGGCATATTTCTGGCTCTTCCTGTGTTGCTTTCCATGTCCCACTGAATATTGCATGTGTTATTGTTCCCCAAGGACCGATAGTCTGAAGAAGGTTGATCCTTTTCTAGAGCTGCTAAATGGCACCTCTCCCCTTCTCTGGAATGATTAGATCTGTGCACTTACCATTGGTTATATCTGCAGGCACTTTTGGGTGTGATTAGCAGCTAAAGACTGTCAAGGAGTCAAGTTCAGGCATTAGAGCCTCTCTGGGGGCTGCAGAGGAAACAAAACCAGCATTTTTCCTTTCCACAGAGGCTCATGGTGGAACTCAGCACAGATGGGTGGTGGCAGAGCCACCCTGAGAGGTCTGAACCACCCACCAGGGTCCCAGTTACCCATAAAGGGTCTGAGCCACCCACAAGCCACCCACCCCATCTCTTCCCAGCCCTCTTGCCATGGGGTGTTTGGCTGGAGATCCTGACCCAGACAGAGCAAGAAAAAAGGAGTTGAAGCTAAAAACAGGGTAAAAAAGGAGAAGATACAGGGAGGGGAGGAGACTAAAGGGAAGTGGGGGGAATCTGTGCCATGGGGCCTTCTAAAGCTCTATTCCTTACAAAAGTGCTTATAGAGATTATTATACTTAATTTATGTAGATCTACACTGGCACTAGAAGAACTTAGAAACTAATCAAACAGCAACTGAAGAACAGCCCTGGCCTTGGAACTCACCCAGAGAGAAGCAATTCCTGGGAATCCTGAACCAAGAGGGAGCTCAGCTGTCAGAATGCTGCGTAATCTTCCTAGAGATTATATGAAATTTAGGGTGATTTTCTGGAGAAAAGGGAAACAAATCAGCTCACAAATCCTGGAGTTCTCCCAAGGCAACAGTGCAAACTCTTTTGGCATCAGTGGCCCAGGGGAAAAGGATCATCTGACAAGCAGTGATTTTTGACACTATGTTAAGTAGAAGACATGGATCCAAGTCTCCAAGTGACTGTGTCTAGATGAAATTCAGGGAAAAAAAAGGAGATGCCATTTGGGAAAGCACTTTGCTAGCCCTATTAAAGGGGATTGGAGCAATTACACACTTGGCTGTAATAGGCAAGAAAATAATTTACACTCTGCCACAGCTCAAGTGGTGATTTAATGAGTCCTGATGAAGCTGAATTCCTGTAGGAATATCAGGGTGTGTTTTTTTTCACTCTTTTGGGACTATTTAATGAACTCGCATACAAGTACTGAATTTTTCCATCTATGGATTTAACTGAGCTGCCTGAGCAGCAGTGAATTAAGGAACCTCTTGTCCTGTGAGGACAGAGCCCCACCACACCTCACCTCTGCACCCCTTCAGCTGGGGATGCTTCCCAGCTGATGCTTTCCTAAAGTTATCCAGCATTTTCTGAACATTGCAAGGAGCTTTTCTAGGCTAATCATGCTCAGAGCCTGGGCAGGCAGGCATGAGGAAGGAGGAAAGAGGAGAAAAATCCTGCTGTGTTATTATAATAAAACGTGCAATAAATACTCTGGAAAGCATTGCATACATCTTGTCTGAGGGAATTCACCACGCCTGACCTCAGCCAGCTGAAAATCAGCTGTCCCCTGGGCTCTTCTGAGGGTTAAGAGAGAAAGTCAGCATTTCCACACATCTAATCCCAAAAGAGCTGTGTAAGGATTCCTCCTGTGTCCAGTGCTGGAGCTGAGGTACCTCAGACAAGATGTTCACCTTTGTGAGGGCTGATGCCACTAGAAATGAATCCCTTTTGACAGTGCCCAGCATGTCTCTGGACCACACCAGATCACATCAAACTTGTCCTATCTCATTCCCAGCTCTCCCTTGCATGCCAGCGAGAAGGGATGAGAGCCGGAAGCACTTGCGCGCAGCAGAAGCAGGCTCAGGCTGGAGCTCCTGTCCTCGTTTGCCCTCATGCTGAACAGCTGACACTCTTTGTGATAGCTACTGCAGTCCCTGTACCCATCTGGGTGATGCACCTCTTTCTTAAACAAGGCAAAGGGATGGTCCCTCAGGGTCCAAAGCAAAGAGCAGCACAGCGGGAGCAAGGCAAGTGAAGGTGAAAGCACCTTCCTGGTCTTTGCAGGGCATCTCTGACAGAGCAAGCCTCACCTCATGGGAACAACAGGAGACGTTGTTTTCTTTATCTCTTCCAGCAATTAATCAATTTTACTGCTAAACAAAGCTGACTCTTTGAAGGGGAGGTCTCCTATTTTAAATCTTGTTCCAGGGGATGTGGTAGATGATCTTGACGAGACACATCTTCTTAAAGAGATGCAGATGCTACTGCTCTGGCTGAGGATCCTGGGAAGTCATGGAATCAGAATGTCCTGAGCTGGACGGGACCCACCTGGATCATCCAATGCAACCCTGTCCCTGCCCAGACCTCCCAACAATCCCAGCCTGGCACCCCTGGAGCGCTGTCCAAAGGCTCCTGGAGCTCTGGCAGCCTCGGGGCCATGCCCATTCCCTGGGGAGCCTGGGCAGTGCCAGCCCCCTCTGGGGGAAGAACCTTGCCCTGCTCTGCAGCCTGAGCCTGCCCTGGCCCAGCTCAGCCGTGCCCTGGCTGCTGTCCCTGGCCCAGAGCAGAGATCAGAGCTGCCCCTCAGGAGGGAGCTGTTCCAGCTGGACACACCAACTGCCCCCAGCCACCCCCTGTACGGCCCCTCCAGACTCTTCAGCATCCTTGTAGCATCTTTTGGATGCTTTCTAGGATTTAAGATCAAACAACACTTGGAGAATTCACTTTAATACATCATACTCCTCTTCAAACAATCTGAAGGACTTAAACCCATATTCCCATCTCTTCCCACTGACAAAGCTCATTCAGGAAGATCACATCCATCTCACGTGGGTGACAGAATGCTCCTGAGGAGGACCTGGGCTGCAGAACTGACAAGGAGCTCCATCATCTCACCACAAAGACTGTGAACTCCTGATGTCTTTGGTGTTACTTAATCATCTCTTGAATGTGGGTGAGAGCCAAAGCTCATGGTTGAGCAATGGCAAGTCTCCAGCTAGTTTGGATATTGATTTTTGGGGGACATTAACATATTATTCTTCTCTTGGTTATCACCACAAGCTCTTAGTGGTTCCAAGTGGACAGGGGCTATTCTGTCTGTGCTCATGTCCAGTCCTTTACTTTGCAGTTACAGGGGCAAGCCCTGTATTTTTATCCTGCCTGCTCCACGATCAGAAGCTCCAATTCAAGATTATAAAGGTTTTCTATGTGTAGTGGATACAGAGTTACTTGCAACATCTAGCTGGAAATACAGTGCTAACATACAGTAGAGCCATCCACAACATCACTCTTGGTTCTTAATGCAATTTGCTTGTAAACAGACATAAACAAGCACCAGCTTCAAGGCAAAGAAAAGCTTTGGTGGCTCTGTCTGGGGGAAACATTCTGCAATAGTAAAAAACCCCACAGTCTGCTTCTTGCCCTGCTTACAGTGAGTCCTCATGCACATTTTATAAGAGAAACTGCCTGGGTATAAAAAGAAATGACTCACTGAAACTGGTAACACTGAACACAACTTGGTATTGATCCAAAGCCAAAAATGCTCTATTTATTTGAAACGTAAATGGTTCTTTTATCAACTGCCTGTTTCAGGGGTTGTTTAGGGCAGTTTCCTTCCAAATAGGTTGCTCAGCCCAGAGTTTGCAAAATCCTGGGAAACAGAGAAAACAGAAAGGAAGACACAGAAATCCTGCTGGCTGATTTATGGAGAGTGGGAAAGCAGCCTCCCATCCCTTGTGAAAGCATTCCCAGAGCTGCCTTTGCTGGAGATTTGTTGCTGCAACTGCAACAGGATGAACAGTGCAGCTCATGCTGCAGCGACCAGCATTGCTCCCGCCCGCACCAACCACAGCTCCGAGGCTCCTTTCTGCTTCCAGCCCAGCCTGATCTCCTCCTGGGGAGCACCACGGGGACACAGGGATCTCAACAGAATCCCGTGTCATCGCTGGAGCCTCTCCTCTCTGGGTGGTAGGTACACAAACAGGGCTCCTGCCTCCAGCTGGTGGATCCAGTGCTGCTTGCTCTGGTTTACCCTGGGCTTTCTGCTATGGCAAGGGTCTGCAGACTGGCTTGGTGGGAGCAGGGGAGGCTGAGATGCTGCTGGAGGTGCGCTGCTGCTGCCCAAGCGCATCTTCCTGCTGTTTTGTGACAGGGTTTGGAAGAGTTGGAAGGGAAATTTGTGGGTCTGCTTTTACCCCGCCAGGCCCAAGGGACACCCCGTCCTCTGGTGCTCAACCCGCCAGCCCCAGGAGAGTCAGGGGCATCTGGGAGTGTTGGAAAGGTGGTGTTGGGAAGGAGGGATTTTGATAAAGAGAAGGGGATGCTCGTGGGCTCACAGGTGTGTACAGTATTCAGGAAAAGGAAGGGGACTGATGGTGGAATAGTGGCAGAATTAACTGCATGAAAAATTGATTGGTGGGGAAGAAGCATCGCAGGGCAGGGAAATTCCACAGGCAGAGCCTGAGAGAGGGAAAAAACCCAGGGAGAAGGTGCTACTGAGCTCTGAAGAATTAATCTGGTTAATTCTTCCAGCATGTGGTATGCTGGCAAAGTGCAAGGAAGACGAGAATACCTCTTTGTGGGGAAGAAAACAAAAATCAATGTTTCAATTGTTGTGTTTCTTCTGAAATGAAGAGTAAGACCTTCCCCAGCCATCAACCAGCAGCATAGACATGCTTGGGAATGGGGTAATTTATATCTTAGCCTCTTCTCTGGCCTTTTTCAATTCCACCCATGAGAGAGACAAGTTCAAGAGAGTGTGAAAACCATCTGGAGACTCATTAAATAGTTGTGTGGTCCCACTTTGAGCAGCAGAGACATAGCACAGCCTACCCTGCTCCAGTCCTGCCAGGGATAACAAACCCTGGAGCCTCAGGCTCTGGGCACCTGAGCCTGGAGAAGAAAATCCCTCTTGAGTTTTAGGAAGGTGCAAGAAGTGGAGGCCTTTTGGCAACCCTGACCCACAGAAACCACCTAAGTTTGGAATAACCTTTTGGAGGCATTTCTGAACACCTGGGGAATTTGAGTTTACTCATGTGCTGAAAGGGACATGGACAAGGCTCTGGTTTAAAAAGCTCCTTCCACCAGCATTGCTGCAAAAAGCCACTCTATGGCCCAAAAGGACCCACATATGAGGGCACCAGGTTAAATTATGGTGAAGCCATAACCCTTTTTTTGAGGACAAAGCACATGATTGAAGGCACCAGTACTCTGGTCCAGGATGGGAGTGGGTGGGAAAAGGTTTCCTGGGGGAAAGCCAGCACCTCTGGGGGCTCTGGCACTGATACCTTTCTGCAAGGCTTTCTTGAAGAAGCAGCTGGAAATGTTTCAGCAGCAAATGTATCCAACTCCAAAAAATATCTTGCTTACTTTAGATGTGTCTGGATGGTGAAGAATGTAGAGAGGATAAAGTGTCATGGGGCAATTAATTAGCAGAGCCTGTACGTCCTGGCAAGGAGAAGAAAATATTAGGGGAAAGGACAGGCAAAGTCAATAAATAGTGAAGTGTTGTTTGGGAAAGGTCTGGCACTTCTGCAGCTGGCTGGGCAGAGCACAGCCATTTTCTTTAACCCCTCCAACACTCCGTTTTTCTCTAATGCCACCACTCTATTTTTCTCCTGAAGCTGGAATTTGCCTATCAGCTGCAGCGTGCAGGATGGAGATAGTAGGTTCCCTCTCCATCCATCCCCACATCCTTCTTTCCACTGGGTTGGGCAGTCAGGGGAGTGCAGTGGTTTGTCTTTACAGTTTCTGCTCCTGAAAAGTTGTAGGATTTGAGAATTTTAGGTTGTCAGATGAGGTTTGTTGTAGAAACCAGGGTAGCGCAAGATCCACCCAGTGTGAGAAAGTGAGAGCTGGGGTCTGTAGCCCCCTCCTTGTACACACATAGCTTACAGCAGGTTACCTGATGAGAGACCCCCTACAGTCCCTCCAGCGGGTTTGCAAACCCCACTGACCATCACGTGATTGGTCCTGGCACAAGGGACAAACCAGTTCCACAGAGCATGGTCAGGGCTGAAAGATCTTGAGCAGGCAAAAAGATCAACTACAGGTTTTCCCTGTCCAAGGAGAAATATGACTTGGGACAAAAAAAAATCCATGTTTGCCTGAGCAGAATAATCTGCAAATGCAATCAGCCATTTGGGTGATTGATACTCCTTGCTCTGCTCAAACTTCTCCGAAGAAGAAATCACTGCTGTGGAGAAACTCAGATCTCCAAAGTGCAAGGACACAGCCACACAACCCAGCACAGCCCCAAGGGAACTAACGAGTACAGGCCAGCATGTGATGTTCCTGAGCCTGCTCCAAGCAGTCCAGTTCCCCAGACCGGGAATCCGATCGCAGTAACAAAAGCAAACATGCCACAGTTTAAATAGAAGCATAAATGTTAGAAGGAAAAACCAATGAGGGTGAATGTTTACCCCAAAGATGGGATAGTTTAGAAATTATGGCTGGGAGCCAACTCCCCAATATTTTTAGTTTCAGAAGGTTTGCGAACCTCAGCTGCCAACGTGGCCCCTCTGTCCCTGGACAGCCGACCTGCTGCAGATGCAGCTCCAGACACCCCCTGGGGAGGAGCAGAAGGAAAAGTTCAATGCCTCATTTTGGGGCACATTAGAAAATGGTTTGCAATTTGTCAGCTAATTATTATGAGAGCAGAAACAGGTAAGATAATTATCATAGTTATGGACACACAGTGAAGAAGCCTGGGGGAGTTAAGAAAAGGGAAAACAGACCCCAGAACCCAGAGTTCTAACACAGATTCATACTGAGAACAAGTTCTTCCTAGTTTTAGTTAAAAACCCAACTTCGGGAGCTGCTTTAAGAAGATTAAGAGTTCTGGGACTGTTTGTGATAGGAAACCATGAGGGATTAAGGAATTCAATAGGAAACCATGAGCCTCCCAGTGTCTACAGGGTCTCTGTGAGAACCAGAGAGGGACAGGGAATGGCTTCCCAACTGCCAGAGGGCAGAGATAGATGGGATATTGGGAAGGAATTGTTCCCTGGGAGGATGGGGAGGCCCTAGCACAGATTGCCCA
Organism: Cettia cetti; assembly: GCA_013401135.1. Classification (NCBI taxonomy): domain Eukaryota; kingdom Metazoa; phylum Chordata; class Aves; order Passeriformes; family Sylviidae; genus Cettia; species Cettia cetti. The sequence continues at coordinate 17,571 of VZUI01057277.1, read as the reverse complement.
GAGCAGATGTAGCTACTCCACCTCTGGATGGTCTTTAAGGTCCCTTCCATCCCAAATCATCCCAGGATTCTATGATGAAAACCTGGCAGCAGCAGAGGAGAGCAAGGAACTGGGGATCAGGTGCAGCTGCATCTGTCTTGTGAACACATCAAGAAGTGCTCAAGCACATAGATAGGAGATACAGACAAAAGAGATAAAAATTAAAATGCTGCCTTGTGTTGTGACTGCCAGGTTTAGAGGAAGGACAATGTGATGATCAAGTCCTTGCAGTGCCAGCCCTCCAGGGCAGCCAGCCCTGTGTCTCACTGAGCACTGCTGAGGTCAGCCCCACACACAGAAGAAACAAACCAAGTGTGAACTTACATTAATTTTATTCACATTTCCAGAGGGAAGCATTGGTGGAGTGCAAGGTCATGGCTAGTGTCAAAAAAGTCAGGTATTTGGTTTAAAACAGGCAGACATTTCTGAGACTGAGCTGAGCCCCTGCTCCATTCCCCTGCATTTGCTTCCAGTACAAATAACAGGAATCTCCAAAATAAGCTGCCTCATCACATGATGGGGGAGATGTCAAAAACTTTAAAGCTCTCTGTGGTATATAAATCCCTAAGCAGTGCATAAAAGTAGCAGGCAGGAAATCTTGTACAGCTGAACTGGCTTATCCCTGGGCTGAGTGTTGGGCTTTTCCTTTGGCTATGGAGTTTTGCTGTTGGTGACGTCAAACGCTCCTGTCCAACTTTAATGTGATTCATTACCCAGAGCTGAAATTTGCTGCTACTGGATTATGAGTATGATTGTTGGTGATGGCACAGAAAAAAATTTAACAGGACTCCCAGTCGAGGAGAAAAAGAGAGAAGAAGAAAAAAACTGATTGCTTTGAATTTCAAGAACAGTGATTAGGGAACAAAATCACAGCCAGGTGTAAGATTTTGAGACCCGGAAATTCCAAATTGCACTGCTGGCCCATGGGAACTTGTCACAGCTCTGACTTAGTTGTTTCTAAGGAATATATCTGTACTGCTAGGAGACTCCTGGGTTCAGCTGGGCCAACAACTGGTTCCTGCTGACATCCAGCAGACTCAGAATCCTCCCAATCCCAGGTGGCATTAACCAGCTTCAGTTTTGCTCCCCTCAGAGCCACAACTTTTGTATTTTTGCTTCAAAGTGTGCATTTCAAATTACACAAGGCATCAGACAACCAAAGGCCTCTGCAGAGCCCTGGCCATTTCACAGGCCTGGAGCAGGACTGGGAACAGGCGGAGCAGAGTTTGGACAGGCAGAGGGAACAACTCACTGAGACTCAGTGGAAAGCAGCACTCCCTGACCCAAGTGGAATGGCACCAGCAACTGATGAATTCCTAGGTTATGGGGCTAAAAGATGAGCTGGTTTAGTTTTTTCCTACCTTGTAAATATCAAGGAGTCTTAAATGTGTCCAGTGAAGACACTGGAAGTCATTTTGTCCTGTGAAGTTGCCGGATTTTACTGGAATACAGCTATATTTGGGAAAGGAGTGGGTAATAGATGTGTGCACATTCTTGCTTGCTCTGCAAAGACAATTATCAGATTACAAAAAAAGGCACAAGAAGCACATTCCTCCTTCTTCCATCCCTAAGAGGTTCCTCCTTCTCCCCTGCTGAAAGCACTGTGCTGGCTGTCACTGAACAACCTCCAAGTACATATTTTCTTCTTTGATCCAGCTAGCTTGCAAGCCCCAAGGATTAAAGATTTCTCTTCTGTTTGAATAATTTCACTGACTAGAATCTCATTGCTTGTTTAACCGATTCTCTTCATCCTCCATCTATATATAGTGAAAGAAATGGAATTGATATTATATTTTTGTTTACTGCTAGAGGCAATTTGCTGGCCCCCAACTTAGGCTCCCAAAGGAAGTATGTGAAACAGAAAATCTGGCAAGATTTGCTTGCTTGGAACCAGAAAAAGACAAAATTGAACTTGCCCTTCCTGGCTGGGTGTCACAGAGAGGGAAACTGGGGCAAGCAAGGGCTCAGGGTTATTTAGCAAGTCAGTGGAGAGCCAGGAATAAAACAGCCCGGCTCTGGATCCTCTATTCTAGTAGTTAACAAACAATTTTGCTTTGCCCAAAAGGCAAGTTCTGTCAGAGGACAGGACATGCACTTACAATTCAGATCTTAATGTTGACACTGGATGTGCAGAGCAGGATAAAGGAATGTGACTCTTTGGTGAATATCCTGGTTATCATAATAAAAATGTATTTTAATAAACTAAATTTACCACTTTAACCCTAGTCCTTAACACTGCAATAAACTTCTCCCCTGCAGCTGCCTGGTTGATATTTAATGGTTCAGCTATTAAACATCCCACCAAATCTGTGTCTTCTCTGTGAAGGTTTAAACTCTTTAAATTTTTATTAAAAAAAAAAATGAAAACTCACTGCTCTAAATATTATTCTAGTACTGAATGGCTTCGGTGGTGTGGATTCTATTTAAAATTTTAAGGAATGTTCTACTTCAGACAAGTCACAAGAACCTTCTCAGCAGCAAGAGGGTTGGACAAAGGATGTGGGTAATGCAGGAAGGGGAACAAGTGTGTTTCTTGTTTCACAGTCATGGACAGCGTGTTCGCTCTGCTCCTGACAGCTCCTGGGAAGCCACACTGGTGGCAGAGATGCCAAGAGAGTTTGAGGTGCCTGTGGATGGATTTCATCACCATGCAGTGCCCTGAGACACCCACACAGCCTGGCAGAGGCTTAGGGGAAAAACCTGCTTTTGGCAGCACTTGGTCACACCCTCAGAGCTCCCAAGGGTTCCCACACACAGGATTCAGCCTGGCAGCTACAGATGAGGGGCTGCAAGGGCTGCCTGAGCTGAGAACATCCACACAGCCATCACAAAGAGTGGCCAGAGGGAGAGCCACGAGCTGGTGCTGCCAGCAGTAAGTGGGAACACTGAGCGGAGCCCAGCAGGACTCACCGTGTCTGCCAGGGCTTCCAAGAGGAGAGGACAGCTCGGGAAGGACCTCTGTGGAAACCCCCACCAGGATGTCCGTGGCATGCTCCTTAAACTGCCTCTGTTGGAGCAGGAACCACCAGTGCTCCCACCCAGGAGAGCACAGGCTGCATGTGCAGCAACACAGCTCCAGGCTCCGCTCCTTTCCCCACACACAGCAGCTCTCTCTCTTTTGGAAGTGTTCCCCCATTTTGCTGTTTAAATCCTGATTCCTCTCCAATCTCACATCCCTGTGTGCTCTGCCTGTCCCCTCCCAGAGGCAGAGGAGCTGCTGCCCTGCCCTTCAGCTCTCTGGCAGAACACACCAAAGTCCACCTAAAGGGGAGAAGGCCAAAGCACATTAATCAGCTTGGATGGTTCAAGAGAAAAGCCACTTCATTCTAGGAAATCTGTTTACACACACACTCTGGCCACTGCTGGCTTTCCAATTCCTATTCCTAGCATTTGGCTGACAGTAGAGAGGGCAAGAACAAACACACACCAATCCCCGAGTGTTCCTGATTGTGTCATTTTGCCAGAAGATGTTCCTGGCCCAGAAGGAGCTGCAAAAAGCACTGATGGGAGAATTATAGCTAAAATACATCTGTCTCCAGCAGCAGATGTCCTTATGGGATCTTTGCCTACCCAAAGCCCACCTGCACTGCCCCTGCCTCCTGAGAGGGCATCACAGGAATGAGGACATTCTGCTTGCTGGCAGAACCAGTGCAAGCCATCCTGGATGGAAGCCCATGTTCCCTTCCTGCCAGAATGTAAGCAGCCCCGCAGCCAAGGGTATCGCAACCACCAGGATGAGTGGGAAAAACTGGAATTTCACAATCAGTCCTGAAAAGGTCAGGTCCTGAGTCACAGCAGTGAAGGATATGGGGGAGTTGCTTTGAAGTGCATCTTTTTCCTCTCTTTTATTACACAGAACACATTAATCCCACTGGTGATCACTCAGTCTTTTAGGCACTATTGCTGGACACAAAGCCAGTTTTACTCAAAACTTTCTTCTAGCTCCTGCAGCTCCACCAGTGCTACCCTGGATTCCCCTTAGAACTGGAGGTTTCTTCTCCATCTCAAAAAGAGATTGATATATCAAAACCAAAATCAATTACAAAATATAGTAATATCCTCTTCTTGGAAGTGAAGCCGCCCCATATTCCAGACCGTGGCAGGATTTTTATAACCTCAAACCATTTTTACTAAATACTACTTAAAATACATCTGAGTCCCAATCCATGTGTAATGCTCACAGCTGAAGATCCATTCCCTGTTAATTACTCCTGGATCTGCCAAAGGTGTCCTCTCAGTTGTCTTCTGCAGACTTGAACATGAGGATGGCATTGTAGATCTTCAGGGCAGGGCCCAGCTTGATGCTGAGTATTTTAACGATGTCATTCTGCTTGAGGAGCAGGAAGGCCTCACCATCTATCTGCTGGAGATTGGAACACCAACAGGATAGGGATTAATCACCAAGGGATAGGCAGGATTCCCAGTTCTGGTCATTCTGGGATTCTTGCCTAGTTCTGGCCCCTACACCCCATGATGTCCCCTTTCCAAGAGACACAGACCTCATCTCACAGCACTTTCCCTAAAAATGGAGAAGCTCCAGGTGCCCCATCCATGGCAGAGATAGAATGAGATGAGCTTTAAGGGCCTTTCTAACTCAAACCATTCCATGAGTCCATATCTATATAGACTAAGGCATAGTGAAGATGCAATATGGCTGGAAAAACAGCCTCCTAATACATCAACAAGGAGATATATTTGATTAGATGTGAAAATGTGAAAATCCAGGATGATGTAGGCAGCAGGGAATGAAATCGTGACACAATGTTTCTGGAAAAGGTCAAAAATTCACTCGAGCAAGAACAGCCACAGAGACAACACAGATATAATTAATATAAACCACAAATGCTGCAGGGATGAAGCCAAATATTAATGGACAGACAAACAATATGTGTCTCTCTAAGTTATTCCATTAAAGTCCATTTACAGAGACTGACAGCATCTCCTCCTCTCACTTGATGCTCACCAGTGCAGCACGCAGCACTGGACATTCAGCCCAACCAGAATAACAATTCTGCTATTTTTGTAGTCTTCCCAACTAGAATATTTTCAGATGTCAATGCCTGGTGGAAGAGGAAACACTGAGAAAACTCAGAAAACACATAATTAAAGCAGAGCTGGGAGCCAGGAGATTTGTTTTTCTCACCTCTCACCAGACAAGAGACCCTCAGCAAGTTACTTAACCTGCCACTTAAGTAACTGGGAGTAACTGGAAAGTTAATTCCTCCACTCAGAATGACAGCAGTGCTCCCAGTCCACAGATGGCCACACCATGTCCTTGAATCATATTTTCAAGCTGCCTCAAGTCTACACTGCTGCAATGAATGTGTTAAAAGTAGCTTGAAACAAATGGGACTGTGCTGCTTAAATTAAATAACAGAGTCAAGAGAAGCAGAAAACTGCTGGAAAACAGTCTTACATTTCAAAATGGTTTTGTGTCCAATATTATTTATTCCTATGCTTCATTTTCACTGCATTGCCTCACACTTGCTTATTTTAAACAGTCCTGCCCTGAACTGGACCTATAAAAAGTCTGTGCTTTATTATTAATTTCTTTGTTCCATCTTCTTTTGATGGGTTTTAGAATCCTGTGCACAATTTGTTCTCTTCGCTCCTAATGTAAGCAGTAACTTATCCCCTTCCAGCCCCCCACCAAGGGAAGTCTGCAAGGCATTTATTCATCCTAGACAGGAAGCGCTTGGAGGCTGATCCTGGACAGTGTGGGGGAGTTCAGCTCTCCTGTCACTCACACCTGTATTTTGGCAAAAGCCAAACTGCTACAAGGGTTTTAATTTCAAACTGACAATGTGGTTTGAGCATAAACTGGAAAAACAACACAAGTCTCTCTAAATCTGGCATAGGGAATCACACTTTTGAGGCTGCAGAAAATAAGGATTAGAACAGACTGTGGCTACGGCACTCTCAGAACCAGAAAGCAATCGCTGTATTCAGGACCAGAAGAAATAAAATACATGGAGAATGGCTAGATTTATTAAGAGATTTCCTGGTATATCTCACCTCTGAATGCACCTTCCCTAGAAATCCCTTTTACATTTCAGCTACTGTGAAAGATGGGTTCATTTGAACAAATTTCACTATTCCCACTATATTCAGTTCACAAGTACTCTACTGTATTGTCACATTGTGGAGAGTGCTTTTTGCAAGCCTCCATTTCTCTTGCTTCCTATTTTGTGTGTTGCACGATTTTTAAAACATGGGGAAAAAACCCAGATACATAAATCCACAAAATGCGCTGCAGCCTCATTTCCCCTGAAAGAGAGCCAGCTCTGGAGGAGACCTTCCCTTTCCAGTCACAAAGGAGAAGTGACTCCAGCCCTTCTCTGGAGCTCTTACAGCCACACAGGAGAGCTCTTGAGGACAGAATCACTAAACCACGGGATGGTTTGGAAGGAACCTTAAAGCTCATCTTGATCCCCCCCTGCCATGGGCAGGGCACTTTTCACTAGACCAGGTTGCTCCAGGCCCTGTCCAACCTCACCATGGACACTTCCAGGATGGGGTAGCCACAGCTTCCCTGGGCACCCTGTGCCAAGGTCTCCTCACCCTCAGAGAGCAACTGTTTTCTAATGTCCACCCTTCTTCGGGTTAAGGCCATTGCCCCTTCTCCTGTCACTCCTCATCTGAAGTCCCTCTCCAGCTCTGAAGCCCACTTAGGGCCTGGAAGGTGCTCTAAGATCTCCCTGGAGCCTTCTCTTCTCCAGGTGAGACCCTCCAGCCCTCCCAGCCTGGCTCCAGAGCAGAAAGCCTCCATCATCCCTGGAGAATCTCTGTGGTCTCCTTTGGATTCACTCCATGAGATCCACATGCTTCAGATGCTGGTGCCCATGGCTGGAGGGAGCTCTGCAGGTGGGGAATCACCTGAGCAGGACAGAGGTGAAGAATTCCACCCCCACGAGTTGCCCACACTGTGAGATGAGTCCAGGACAAGGCGCATCTGTGCAAATTCATCAGGGACTCCTAAAGAACCTCCAAGCGATACCTGCAATGTAAGTGGAAGCAGAAGCACCCAACAGATCCTCATCTGTGATCCATCTACAGAACTTGCCAAAAACCAGGACAGCCATACCCCGTGCCTGTGGAGGTCTCCCACAGGCCATGGTGAACGTGCCAGGAATGGGACCAGAGCCCAGCCTGTGGCAGTATTGACAGGACACACCTCACACAGGACATGTTCTGGAACTTCCCAACCTCTGCTTGTCAAAAAAAAAAGGTTCCCCTCCTGCTCTCACCAGCCCACGGGGGAAGCCAGCAATTCCTGGGAAGCCCTGCGCCTGCCAGGCTCCCCAGGAGACAGCCAGGCACATGTCCTCGTTAGAGGCAGCAGATGAGAGGCTCACTAACCATTCCAACAGGGCATCTTTAGAGCAGTGCCAAACCCATGGCACAACGGTCCAATACAGGATGTTAAGCATAAGCACTGCGATTGGAACTGCAGGGGAAATTTAAAGCAGCAGGATGCAATTAGCCACGGTGGAATTCAGCTCCATGCTGAGGCTACCTCCTAAATGCCACTGCTCTGCAATGGCACGGCTGAGCAGCTTCGAGCTCTCTGCTGTAATTCCAGGGATCTGCAGCACAGGGTCTGGGCACACCCCACTTACCTCTTCCCTGAACACAGACGCTTGTTCTTTGCAGCCAGGTAAACGCTGGATAAAGCTCACCACCTGCAATTGCATGTGAGAGAAAGAAAACACAGACAATTAAAATGAGACACAATCAAGAAAAATCCTCTTATTTCTGTATAAGAATTCTCTATGCAAAAATTTTTAAAACTTTAGTACTCAAAACTCTCATATTAATGAAGGATATAATGAAAAACATTGCTGGGTTGTTGCGTGCATCTCCTCTGCATATTTCTGTTACCACCAGTAACTGCCCCTATTGCCATTTGACCATTTCTCTCCCTGTAAGAATCCAGCTTCTGCACTCCTCTAAAAGGTCCTCATAGAATCAACATTATTTTTCCAGATTAAAAGCTGTATATGGCTTGGACTTCTTTAAACTCACTCACAACCTCACTTTCTCTACAGGAGTGATGGAAAGTAAAACTAACAAGAAAAAAGGATTTAGACAGTTTCCTAAGATGACATGTCTGTAAGAGACAAGATAAACCAACTGAAGGAGCACTGCTAGTTAACCACCATGCAAAAGTAGAAGAGCTGGGAAGCAAAAGAGTTTTGGTTTCATTTAATCTGTGCTGGATGCACAGGAGTCAAGGAACCAAGAGGATTAAACAAGTGAAAGTTAATTTTACATTTCACATCAGGGAAAACCTTTCTAAGCAAGGAATCTGTTAACATTAGGAATAATCTCCCTGGAGTCAAGCAAACAGCCCTGGGGTTACATTATGAAATGCCAAGAAGTGTGAGGAGCAGCCCTGTGTGCAGTCAAGGATGACTTAATGTGCATTGTCTTCTCCAGCTGCAGCTTCACTGGTTCACAGGAGATTTGTATATTGTGGCGTAATCAGATCAAACATCTCCTGTTAATTGGATGCTCCCTTGCAGGAGCAGCTCTGCTTCATAAGGCGTAACCATGTGAGTTGTTGCAGATGAGACATTTCTCCCCTGTACACAAACAAGCAGTTGGGAGGGATCACTGTCAGATACAGGCTCCCTTCAAGTCCAAACTGCAAAGTCTCACCTAAATCATGTCCCTGTACCTCCAGATCATCCTACCACTAGACTTGAAGTCATTCCTTCCTCCCAGTTCCAGCCAGGCAGGAACAGAGTGCCCTCCAGGTTTGCTCTGCCCTGGCAGGAGCAGCTCTGACTCCTGTGGTTTCTGTTATGTAACCTGAAAGCAGAGCATCCCTCTCTTTCGTTCTCCTCTTCAACTCCATCTTAAAGGGAACCTCTAAAATCCACATCTTTGTTGGGCGGTGACTCCCAATTTTCTTCTGTAGAAGTGTAAACTCCTATTAGTAACCAATAACAAAATACTACTTTCCTTTTGAGTCTCCCCCCACCCCGCCCCGCCACTGTCTGCTAACAATTAAAACACAAATTAAAATCCTTCTACCAGGTCTGGTTCCTTTGAGAATTTAACAGTTGAACCCTTGGGGCAAGAGCTGAGTGCTCTTTAGTGTCTGTGGCACTGAGAGGCTGCCAGACATCTCCAAGGAATGACCTGGGCTTGCCTTGCTCCTGTATCCTTCCCTGTACAACTGCTGCTGGCTACTGTCACTGACATGGAGTAACAGACCTTTGATTTGCCCCAAAGTCCTTTGTAGGGACACTGCAAGCTCCCTGCCCCACTGTAGAGGCCTCTTGAACAAACAGCAGCCCTGGGATTTACCAGGAATGGAGAACAGAGAGTGAAGGAAGATGCAAGAGGAGATAATGGGAAAGAAGGCCCCCAGGACATGGGACAGACCCCAGCTACCACGGAGCCACAGGGACCTGCCTGGCTGTCACTGCTGGGGAGAAGGGTTCCCAAACCAAGATGGGGCAGTTGAGGGATAAGGAGGCTTGGGAGCACAAGAACAAAACACTACAGGAAACCAAAACAACCCCACAATGATGGCAGGGAAGCCTTGAACCCTGGGAAAGGCTGTGACTGAGGGGGCTCAAAGTGAGGATGGGACAGGTGTTGGACAGGTTGGGAACATCTCAGTGAGATCAGAGCTTTTCTATGAGGAGGTGAAGGTCTGGTGGCCCTTCCTGCTGTAGCCACCCCATGGCTCAGAACTGTCTGCTGGAAACTCTTATGCTCCCAAAGCACATTGGTGAAGGCAAAAGGCTTGAAAAAGAGCTTTGTGTAATCCTGAGAACACCCTGGAAAATGGACGTGACCCTGCTGGAAGGTGCTGATATGTGGCAGACACACTGAGACCAGCACAGGATTGAGTGCCTATGGTGACAAAGCAGCCCCACACTGTAGCCCTTCAACAGCTAACGCAGGTCTGACCCCCTCTGAGGCCACAAAGAGGAGCTGGGCTAACTGGAATTTAGAAACTCACTCACACTTGGCACGAGGACAGTCCCCCCAGATATGAGCATTTGGAGGAAGATTAACTAATGAACTATACAACTCTAGCACACCTTCATGTTCTTCTATGGGTCAACAGTCTGTGCTCTGAAAACACGACAGGAAGCTTTCAAAAATACCAAAGCTGCATTAAAGTAACTACTCTTAGTAACTGCTCAGTGTTACCACAACTTTCTTAGCTTGGGGGCCACTAAATGCTGCTGCTGCTCCGCCATTTCAGCTGTTCTCACCCAGCAGAGAATTAAAGCAACATTTTTTTTCCTTAATGTGGGTTTTATAAAATAAAAACAGTTCTTCAGCCTGAAACCAAAGGAGAATTTTACATGCCCATCATTCCTGTTTCAGATCAGCAGAATGGATTCCTTTGTGCAGCAGAGTTCAAAGCACAACCCAAAGGCAAATGTTTGCCCTGCAGGAAGATGTTGGGAGCCCAAATGCCAACAGACTGAATGTACTTTAGACTCCCTAAAACACAGCCAGAACTGCTGCTTTCAACTCCCAGACCTGTGGCTACATTGCACTGCACATGCTGATCCTGCAAGTGGTCAGAGAGAGCCCAAATTGATTCCTCTGGGAATTTGTGATGAATATAATTTGCAAAACCAGACCCACTTTACTGAAATTCAAGACAAAACCTGTAATGATTTCAGCCAGTCCATTGTGGTGCTGCAACTGAGCTTTTTAATGTGCCATTCACACTGCTACTGGCAGCCTAAAGTTCCCCAGTTGTTTCAGGCTGCAGCAGAGTTCATTTTATTCTGGGTTTGAATCACTATATCCAGTGCCCTGCATCCATGTCTGTGGTCCCTGCTCACACTCATCCATTTTCAAACTAATATCTCAGTTAAATTTACCCAGCAGTTGCTTTAAAGGTCAACTGCAAAGGACAATTTTTATTTGGCTTGGATCCTGACACTGTACTTCCATGAAGAAGCCTCCTGTTTTATCCAAAAGGAAGAGATTTTGATTATCATGTCAGAGGATTATCTGCTTCTGACTTTATTGATTTGCTAAAAGACCTTTTGGACAAATCATTGGAAGCTTTCTCAAAAGGACAGGAACAGTAAATCTTTCAGAGATTTTTCTTCCTTCTCAGTATGAATTTAATTCTACCACATTTTTATTAAAAAAACAACAAAAACAAAAAACACCACCACAACAAAAATCCAACACTACCACCGAACCACAACGCAACAAAAAAGAAGACCAGGTTTTAAAACTTCAACACTAATTGCTCTGTCCCTTTCCCAGCTTCTATGGTTCCCACCTCCCACATCACTGCAATCCCACCAGACTCCCACCACTCCTCCAGCACAAAGAACAAAGTCAAGATTGGATTTATCTGATGTTAAGAGGCACTTAGGGAAAATACACTTTCTAAAAGTCTCTGAGGATCCTCTCGGCATCATGAACAGCAGTACCTTTTTCCTGCTTTGCAGATTCCCTGCATCCTTGCAAGCACAACACTACAGCACATTTCTCTGGAATTTAATGCCCTGCAACTAAGCACCAAGATCCAAATTGTCACCACTTCCCAAGGGCAGAGAGAAATATTATTTATACCCAAGGCATCGAGGCAAAACCCAACTATTCAGCACACAAAACACTGGCTTTTTCACACACTACCTAATTACAGGAGACATCTGAAGAGCTGCAGAGACACATCTTCAGCTGCGTAACTATCTCTGCCCGAAATCAGGTCAGGCTGTGGGCAGTTTTGTTCCCAGGGAATCAGGCAGGGAGATGCTGCAGGAGTGGGCATCCACAGTGCAGTTTGGAATTCTCTGCACTGTAGAAGTGAATCAGCAGCAAAGTCACAGGAGAGGGGGAGGGAGATCAGAGAAAGGGAATCTGCTGTCAGAATGATGCTTCAGGCCTGAGGACTGAGAGATCAAGGGGTAAAAAAATAGAGGGAAGGAGGGAATCCTGTTGAGGGCAATAAGCTGTGGTAACCAGAGGGTTAACAGAGAGTCCTTCCCCTCCCTGATAAAGGATCTTGGATCTAACTTCCAGCTGAGTTAGCTGTGGCACACACACAGCAAACAGAAGAGCACTGCCTAGGAGAGAGAAGGAAATAAAGATGTCTCCCAATCAGCACTCCAGAGGAGTGCCCTGGCATTCCTGCAGCCCAGAAGAATGGAGCAGGGAATAGGTAACTCACCTCCTCCACAGTCCATTTGGCAACTTGTTTGGCTGTCAGGCCCGAGACCTCCGGCAAAAGCCTGCAGTGCTGCTCCCAGAAGAGATGCAGGCGGTGGGTCGGGTTAGAGGCCAGGGAAGGCATGAAGATAGACTGGTGGAGAGCCTGCTGGAGATCCAAATCAGGGCCTGGAAAAGGAAACAAGACAAGTCAGAGCAAGGCTTCAAGTAGAAGCAACTACAACAGAGCAGCAGAAAGGGTCACAGCCTGGAGGGGAAAGCAAGGCAGGGTGAGCAGAGCCAGGCACTACTGTGTGGCACAGGGAGCTCTCAGGGCATTCTCCCCACCCTCCTGAGCAGGAGAAAGGGAAAAAAAAGATAAGATTGCCAGGCTGGAGGCTTTATCATTAGCTTCTTCCCTGGAAAATGATGTCATGCTGTTAACAGAGATGTTTGCAGCATTTTATTGACAAGGTGGAGGAGTTCTGGTAACAGCATCCTCGGCTGGGAACTGATGGCACCGTTCCAGCCCCAGCTGTAACCAGAGCTCTGCTGCCAGCATGGCCTGGGCTCACTCCTCAAGAGACTCCCAGGCCAGGAGTGCTTAAGGTACCTCCAGACATCAACTCCCTCCTCATGTGTCAAGTGACAAAAGCTTTGAAAACCAAGGCAAAAAAAAAGGAGGAAGGAATCACCCCTCCCTCATGAGATCACTGGAGCAGTGCAGAGTCATGGTCCTACAGGGACGTGCTGGTTATACAACAGAAAGCCAGGCAGAGTATGGGAACAGGCTGGTAAGCACTCCTCTGCTTTACAGCGGCACAGGGGGCTGCCCCCGACCACCAGCCCTGCAGGCTGCCCAGCGCCATCCCGTGGCATCCCCACAGCGCTCCCACTGAATCCCGGCCCTCGGGAAGGCTCCATGTGCCTGGAGCAGTGGCTACTCTGCTGCCTCAGTGGGCTGGGGTGTAAGATGTGCGGGGTGAGCAGTCACTATGTGGAAAGCACAAAGGAAAACGGCCAAAATACAAAGGAAAAGCAGATTTCCAGGGTTTGCCAGGTTCCTTCCAGCAGAAGGGGAAACAGCTCTGGAGGTAAAGCCTGCCCTAGTGAACAGTCACTCCCCTGGCCCCAGAGTCCCCTCAGCTCATCTCATCTCTACATCCCTAAAGGTCATGAGACAGCATTAAATAACATCCAATTTCTAATAATGAAACCAAGGGAGGATAAATAAATCCTGAATAAGAACTGCTCAGTTCAGGAGCTCCTGGTGATGACAGGGCACAGGACCTGCTCCTGAGAGGGCTGTCATCTCCTCCTTCCCTGTGTAGTGTTGCAGTGGTGGGGACAGACAGCAGCTGGTCTTGTCCCCACCTCCTGCTCCAGGAGGTCCCACTTGTGCCCAAGATCTCCCCCACCACCACATCCGTGCTAGGTAAGCACTGCTTCCATCTCAGACCAATTCCTTTCCTTCACTAAGCCCAAATCTTTGGACTAAGCCCCCAAACCATGATCTAGACAAGTGACTTTCCCTTTGAAAAAGAAGCAGTGATCTCACAGTTTAACCATAACTGGGAGGAAAGCTCTGGGTAATCGTGAAATTACAGGTCAGTGGATGATTGCATTTCCCTCCCCTGATTTCCATCACTCCGTAGATGGTGAATTTGAAGGGATAGTGGGCAGCTTTCCCTGCCAGCTGCAACTGCAGCTTGGAGCTGGCAGATCCCTCAGCTCTGACTGTAGAACTCAGCATTAGGTAAAAATGAGTATTAAAAAAAAAAAAAAAATCCAGGCACCTGTCCCAGTTTGTGCCTGCTTAGCTATTTTTGATTGGAGACTTATTACCATGTTAAATCCTCCTAAAAGCCTGGTCAGCTCCGTTCTCTGAAAGGGCTTTTTATAGTAAATCTGAAAGTTAAGCATATGGTTTGCTAAAGTGATAGCAGAAAGCTGCTCTGAAAACTTAACCTGTCATGTACCAGGAAAAAAACCCCACTGGTTTTCCATTTAGCTTTTCATTTTCTTTTTCATCCTTAAGAGAATCTTGTAAAAGTCCTTAAATGATTCAGAATATGTTTCTGAATACCCATAAGAGTCTAAAAAAAGGGGTTGACGGAACCTAAACTATCTGCTAAGTTTTGAGCAAGTCTCGGGCCCTTTGCTGGCTCTGTCACAGCCTGACACAGGTCACAGACTGTTTGGGTACCTCTTGTCACTACAGAGGAGTTTGCAGTGGCACAAAAACCAGCATAAACTTGTCTTCTCAGTCAATAAATACCAGGCTCCACTCTACAAAGTACTAAACCTTTCACTTCTAAGTAATTGTACTCTTTTTCCGTATTTTAAAGGAAGAAAAACTACCATTGCCATCATCTCCAGCATGTGCTTTCTCTTGACTGTGGAATCAAAGACAAAATAAGCTGTGAAGTTCTGAATGCTCCTCGTGACTGTGGGGATATTGTAGAGATGGGCACACCCAAAGAAAGAAGGAATAAAATTTAACCAACCTTTCCCATCGCTTTCCTGTTTCACCAGCTGAAACTTGATATAGGCATGTGAGCACCCAAGCCTGAAAGCAACAATTACAAAACATTTCAGAAGATACAGAAATGGATGTAATTTCTTCTCTATACAAAGATTAATAGGATTTATAGAAACTAAAAACTTTTTCCTCTTAAAATAACCAATAGCTCTATCCCTGACCTCTCTCTGAGCTACGAGCTGTTTTGTTAAATTCATGTCCAGAACTCAGATCTGAGTTTACTGCAGGAAAGAGAGGGCCCAAAAGAACAGGAGGATATTTACTATGTCATTCTAAAACACTCTGCTGCAAAACTCTGATCAAATACAGCTGTCTGTTATTTACACCTTTATTTCAGATACAACAGCATCATCAAGAAACACAACTGTTAATGCATGAAAATTCACCACAAAACTCTTGTTTACATTTTTGGTATGGCTTTGATGTCTGCAGAGGAATTGTCCTCTCCCCAGCCTCTCTCCTGACTGTTTTCCGACTGCTCTGATGGAGTGTGGATGCTGCTTTGACACCACATTTCACTGTCTGGTGCAGATTTTCTGGAAAGACAGATAAATGACAGTAGCTGACAGTAGCTGACAGTAGCTCTGTACCCTTTTCCCACAGGAGAGCAAAGCTGCCTGCTTCTGGCAAGTGAGAGCGACAACCACCACCTTGTGGCAGAACTTCCTCTCCCCTCCATGAATACAAAGCGCTTTGTTCCTCTTGTGCAAGGATTGAAAGAGTTAATGTGAAATAAATCAGCCTCTGTGGACTCAGGCTCTGATCCCAGCAGCTACAGGAAACCACTGTGCTATGGTGAAAGCAAGAGATTTAAGATTTCTGAATCTTGATACCTCTGGATAACGTTTAAGAGTTTCCATGACTAAATTTGATGCATAAACTGAGCTACACAGTTGGCCAAGGGAGGACAAGCAGCAGGGTGATACCATATTTACAGGCTAAATTCAGACCTCCCACTATCAGGAAATGAAATACTTAGAAGAAATATATTACAATTCTAAAATGCCATTTTTTCTGTGAGAATTCAAAATATCCCAAGACAGCTTTACGGTAACAGTGCCATTGAAATGCAATCAGTTTTGGTGTGGAAATTAGGGAACAAAGATGCCTGCACAGTTGTGGCAGGGGAGGAAGCAATTGGGCCATGAAAGGCCAGAGAGGAGAAAGAAGCATTAATTCCTTTTTCTCTGGACAAAGAGATCTTGAAAATGTTATAAATCTAAACAAATAGATGAACTTTAAAATATAGATAAGCCTTCACATACAACAAAAAAACTAAAGTATTGCTGGAGTTTGCCTAGTGAGACTGGATTTGTGAAGACTAAAAATGATTTTTAAAAATCCTTCATATCCTGGTCTGTCCCATAACAGGTTCAACCGACCCCTGCACTCCAAGAACTAAAGCACAGTTTCCTTCAATGCTGCTCAATTGGAAGATTTTCTTGTAAGAAAACAAAGTATCTGAAAGCACTCATCTTGTTTGCTGCTAAGTAATACACACAGTGCTCAGCCCACCAGGGGTGGATCACAGTTGCAGTTTAACAGTGCAAAATAACCTTGGCTTGACAGTTTCAGGACAGGAAATAAAGGAAAGAACATATTTTAAATTGAAACAGCGAGAAAAAATGTATGGAGACAGAATGCAATTTCCTTTGTTGGAATGTGACCAGAACACCAGGATTAAGGAATCAAGAAACCTATTAAGGAATATGAGAGTATAAAAGTGCACTGCTCTGTGTTAAGAGTGTCTGGGGCACAGGTCAATATTACAGACAGATGAACTCAATGCTCTGCTGTGTCACTGCCAGTTCTGGTGGTTTTCATATCTGTAAATGGTTTTCTCCCCAGTACCTGGCCAAGAGTAAAATTCAGCTCACCTGAATGGTGAAGAGTCGCCCTGAGAAGACTCCCCAGCTCCCAGCAATGGGCCAGGGATCTCCACCCTCCTGGCTTTCTGCATGCTGTTCCCAGGGGGAGGTTTCTCCCCACTGAGCCGGTCCTGTAACAGGTTTTCTCTACTGAGGTTCACATCAGAGTATGGGCAGCCAACTAAGCTGTGATAGAGAAACCAAAAAGAGAGAGGCCAATGAAAGCTTTACAGTCATACAGTCTTCCCTACCTCAGGCAGAGAAACCCAGAAAAAAAGGGGCTACACATTCTCAGGAGGTGCTGTTACCCAGCTCTAGGTGTGAGAAAGCAGAGGACTATATGGCAGAATCATAAACCAAAGTCATTTTGTTAAAGAGCCACCACAGAGGACAAGAAGAGCTCAACCTCTGTAACCTGCTTATCGGAACAACATTTCATGAATCAACAGTTTTGCAACTTTCAGTCTGAAAAATTCAAAGCCCTTTACTACATATAAACTACCAGGTCTTCTGACCTCCCACCTGAGATTGTTTTCTTGTTCTTAAAAATATTTTACTTGAGAAAAAGCTTCCTCTTCCAAGAGCACAAAAAATCAAAAGGCAGAGCATAAAACATGAGGAACCTCTCCTCATTTACACATCCTACCCATGCTCTCTCCTCTTCAACTGTCTCCTTGCATGTTGTTCTTGGGCATATTAATTCACAAATATAACTCCTTCAGTACTGCTGGAATGAAGAAACTGGAGGGAATGAATCTGTTTGCATTGCAGCGTGATATAAACAGAATTTATGATCAAACAGCCTGCTTAGACACAAGAGGGAGCTGCGATTTTAGTTATAGCTATCTCCAGAATAACCACCCTGAGATCATTTCAGTGCAGTGCAGTTGCTTGGAGCTGCATTATTATTATTATTATTATTATTATTATTATTATTATTATTATTATTATTATTATTATTATTATTATTATTAT
>VZUI01057276.1:0-19131 GCA_013401135.1 Cettia cetti | reverse complement strand
TCTGTTTACCAGAAGAAAGCCTGGGAAAGAACCCTTTTTTAACATCAACACGTTCAGCTTGAAAACTCAGGACTACAGGCAAAAATGAGATCAGCCATAAATTTTCCATGAAAGACCTGCTGCTGCTGCTCTTTGTTAGTGCTACAGATGCAGGACACAACCCAGAGAGGCAGAGCTCACTCCTGGTAAGATCCCCCAGGTCAGCCCTCTGTGATTGCTGCTCCAGAGGACAGGAATGTCTTCACACATCCTTTCCCTCTCCTCAAGCCTGAGCTGCTTCTTCTGCCCTCTGAAGGTTGTTCCTCCCCAGCAGCAGCTCCACTGGCTGCCCTCTCCCAGCCAGAGCTGGTACCCACCAACACTTCAGCAGCTGCTCACAGCAGCAACTTTTCTGCTGCCTACAGATCTTGGTTTCTCTAGTCTTAAAGGGTCAAAAAATGGATATGTAAGCACAGTAACACAGATATCTCTGTTTCTGATGAATCATTTATGCAATGCTAGTGAAAAGCCCTGCCACACATTACACAAGAAGACATGAATGCAAAATCCAAAGTATAGCTGTTGTGTCTCCTTTGCTCTTTTGTTTTCCTCAGAGTCCTTGAGTAATTTCCTGGTTGTTTTTCATTTAATTTGACTTAATTCATGTGAATTCTTACTTACACTTTTACATTGACCTAATAAAGAACACCTTCAGGCAGGTGTTACCTGTTGAATTTATACAGTCAATTAATAAAAGCACTGTCCTATGCCTCCCTGGCAAGTGCAGAAAAGAAATATGTATTTCCACCCTTCCCCTCCCACCACTGCTTTATTAGTCTTGTCAAATGTAATTCTACTTTCATTTACTCTGATGAAAATCAAGATCTACTTCACCATGTCCTATAATATAAAATGTGCTTTAATTGGATTAGAAACAAGTTTCACAATTAATTCAATTAGAATTAAATTCAAGCTCCCATCTTCTCACTAGTCTTCTATTAAAGACCTTTTTTCATAGATTTCACATTATTTTCAGAAAAACATGGAACACATAGAGAAACCAGAAACCAGGTATTAAATAACCTTGTGTGTCAGAAGTAATATCTATCTCCATTTCTATTGGGATTTTCATCTGAGGATCCTGAGGCACTTTTTAAATATTCATTCATCCTCACTGTATTGTTGTGCTTCACTATGTACATCGTACTCTGATGAGGCACAAAGTAAATGTCACAAACCAAGGACACAGTTCTGATCTCCTCACAATTATTAGCAAGTTTAATATGCTATTAGTGGCAAGTATTGGAATGCAGCTTGGGAATTCAGAGTCTTGAACCATCTGCCAGCACTCCAAGCCAGGTTCTCTCATACACTCAGAGGAGCTTTTCCTGGTTTCTGCACCAGGTGATATTTTGCTCACAGTTAACGGCAGATCATGCTTTGTGTAGAACAAAACTTGTGCTCTGCAAAGCGCAAGAGTGGGACTAAATGTACACAAGACAAATGAAAATGAAAAAATGAAAAAAAGCACTGTATAACAAACACAAATCCATTCACTACATCTGAGATTTATGTAATCCACACTTGAATTAGTCTTGAGTATCAAAATCTAATCAAGAGATTCAATAATGAAACATTTTCCACCTTCCGTTTGTAGGACTAGTATTCATTGTGCTGATAAAGTCAATAGGAACGCATTCAATGCACCTAAAAAAATGTCAACTTTCAACTAGTATGTTCTGAGTACTTATCAGAGATAACTAGATACTCATTTTATTCTTATTTCAGAACTACATTGAAGGAGGTGATTCTCCCCCCTACTCTGCTCCTGTGAAACCCCACCTGGAGCAGTGTGCACAGTTCTGGTGCCCCAGCATAGGAATGACATGGAACTGTCAGAGCAAGCTCAGAGGAGGCTGACAAAGCTAATGAGAGGACTGGAACACATGCCCTATGGAGACAGGCTGAAAGAGCTGTAGCTGCTCAGCCTGGAGAAGAGAAGGTTGCATGGAGACGTCAGAGCAACCTTCCAATGTGTGAAGGGACGTACAGGGAGGCCAGAGAGAGACCCCTCACCAGAAACTGCAGTGACAGGAGAAGGAGTAATGGCTATAAACTGAAAGGGGAGATATCTTCTCTTTCAGGAGAGGGGAGGTTAGGTATCAAGAAGAAACCTTCCACTGTGAGGGAGGTGAGACACTGGAATGGGTTGTCTGGGGAGGCTGTGGATGCCCAACCCTGACAGTGTTCAAAGCCAGGTTCAATAAGGTCTTGAGCAACCTGGTGTAGTAGGGAGGTTGGGATTAGATGATCTTTAAGGTCCACTCCAACCCCTTAACATTCAGTGACTAGGATTCAATATAGACAAAGTACAGATTTTCTCAGTACAAAAGGATCTTAAAACAAGAAAGATCACCAAAATCCTTTTCAAACTTAATACAGCTTTCAGATTATTTCTTTTCTCTCCTGAAGAGGATAAAAGTTCTTTTTTTTTCCTCTAGACAAAAATACAAGTACCAAAACCACACTATTTCTATGTTCTGTGGTACACAAGAACCAAAAGCATCTTTACTCTTCAGACTTTTGAGCAACAAAGGGAAAAATGTTTTCAAAAATCAGAGTAACTGAAAAATCTGAGAAAGGACTAGTTTGGTCCACAATCTATGCTGTTTCTAATTAGAAGGTAGCAAAACATATAGTCTAACATTTTGTTCACCAAAGGCGTAAAGCCACATACAAATCATAGTCATACAAATTAAGGCATTGTAAATATTTGTTGAATTTAATAATTACATTTAAACCTCTGTCTTGGACAAACCCTTGCTTTGTGACCCTGGAAGACAGCAAAATCTTAGTAAATAAATCAGTAGTTATCCAATATGAAATATAAAATAGATCTATATACACTTCTAGCAGGTTGTTTTCAAGTCTAGAGTTCAAACCATAAAAGATTTAAGGTTTGAAGGAACCTCTGGAGATTCTCTAATCAACTCATGCTCAGTTGTGTCCATGTTACAGGAATATTACTAACCAACACAGTAATATACTTTCATCTTAGTAAACATGATTCTACTTTTTTTTTTTCTCCTACAGTAGCAAAATGTGTCTATTTATGCTCCAAAACATTACATTCCTACATGAAAGTCAAAACAACTGGGCAGTTTGTCCAGAAACAGAATTTCAACAAAGCATGAAATCTTAGCAGGACTTAATAATATCTTCTGTAGTGATAATTAATTCTACTATGGTCAAAATCAGACATACTACTATCTATTTTGTTACTGAAAATCCACAGTAATTCCTAAAAAGTCAATGAATGTATGACAGTGTATATTGGTATAGATGAGACGTGAGGGTCCCTAAAGATCATTCACCAGGGAGAGGACCTAGGCCTAATTTTCCTGTCTGAAGTCTCCAAAAGTGCATAAACATCCCTAAATTCCACAGAAATAAGGGAAGATGGGAATCTTAATATTTTAGAACATTAAAAATTTTTCCAGCTCCTTTCTTCTGAAGCTTGCAAAGTACTAACACATATGTGAAATCCATTCTTTTTTTACTAAGTTTTTTGAGTTAATAAATTCTCAAGGCAAGATTAAGAAACAACAGAAAAATAACAAAAATAAGGAAAGAAAGAGAATCACTCACGGTAGCCTGCTGCTTTTCTGCTTTCTCAGCTGCCTCATTAAGCTGTTTTTGAAAGGCTTCCTGGAGAGATTTCATTTCCCTAGTTTATTGAAAACACAGAACACAAACTTCAACACAAGTCTCCATTAGGAAATAATTCTTCAGATTCAAAAAAATGGACCTTCAAGTTTTCAGAGTAGCAAACAGATGCAATTTGTGTATGAGTCTCACAAATAAAATCATAATGACTCCATGAAGTATAGTTCCAAAGCAAAACAAAAATTATCTATGATGCAAACTGGCCACTCTTTACCTCTGCTGAATGGCCTGCTGTGCAAAACATCTGCCAGTGCATAATTTCTAACAAAAATGACTGGCACCAAAAAAGTGAGGGAAGTAGGCAAGTGAAAATACACTGACTGGGAGACATGCTACTATCAATAAGAACTAGTTTATATATGCCTTAAAAAACCCAAATAAATCATGTTCTGATAAAATTCAACCTCATATGGCACTTTCCAGAGACAAGAAACAAAAAAATCAGTGGAAGATTCTGGTATAAAAAGAAAAAACAACAGGATAATGGCTTGGATTTGGCTTCATTTGAATCAAGTGAAAACCCTTTGCATTACTGATTCAGCTAGAGATTGTCTCCAAATTGCAGGAATTTTCTACCCACAGCATATGACACACTTTGGAGTTGTAGCGAAGTAGTAAAAAGACATATTTCCTAACAGCTGTAGAGCTTTTGGAGGGCTGCTGCTTGTATGGATAAACTCTCAACAAACATCAAGCCAAAACTGGATTTACACGCAGAAACAGATAATAATTTAGCTCTGTGAAAAGCAAACTGAATGGAAAACACTTAATTTTAAAAGAACTTGCTACCTACTGGATCATCTTTCTTTTTAGCTGATAACCCCTGCCACCTTCAGCAATTTCAGCAACACTAGTACAGAAGCAGTGATTGAGCAGCATGAAAACAATATTCCATCAGCACTAACAGACGCCATCATTTCAAAGTGTTGATGATGCACAGAAAGAATAAAACTGAGGGCATCATAGTAAGTGACCAAGTTTTACTTGCAGCTTGGGAGCTATTGAAGAATTTGCACAAAAGGAATTTTTTAAAAAAACTATTTTGAAGTCAGCAGAAAATTTACTTACAAAAGCTGAGATTCTAGTACTCTACACTTTACTGTATCATCCAGCATTGGAGCACATAATTGGAGTCATGCTCAGACCAAATGCAGCTCATGTTTGTTCAAAGAAAGATCATAACATTAATATTGGGATATATTTTGAATTCTGGTTTCAATGCAATAGATTTAAGCGTCATACTATGTTCAGTTTTCTTCATTTACTACAGATAAAACATCGTCCATGGACTATGGAAAATAAACTGTGACCTTTCCTTAGTGAAATTCTATGAAGAAGATCCCCGGCACAATTTAATACCTCTTCCATACGTTGAACTTTTACACCTCTCTGGAAAAGAAATCTAGTAAGTCTGTAAACAGCAGGCAACAGGAGTAGCCCCAAAGCATTTTCTTGTAGTATACTGTAAAAACCTTTCATTTTCTGAATAATGGAGTAGGCTGCTCAGCAGTAGATTGCACTGATCCACTCTTTTTTTCTGGGAACTGCTCTTGTGCAGTATACTCAATGCCTGGATGCCTTAGAAGCAAAATTCAACATGGATTTTTGGGTGGCTCTTGAGAGACTGCAAGTGGTGATTAGGAAGAATATTTGAAATATGTAATAAAATTTTCTTTTAGCAGACTCAGTTTTCCCATCTGCAAGTAAGGTCTATTTATTAAACAGTCCATTAATACTTTTAATCAATTCATGTCTCAATTTCATAAAGGAAAGTTGCACAACAATCCAACCACGACAAAACTGCATTTGTGTATGATGAAGGATTTCGTCTGTGTGAAGGAAATCTGTGATGCTGAGATGTACATCTTCAGTCACATCCAAGCCACCTAAGTACTTAAACAGGACATTAACTAAACTCTTGCCTTTATAGTTTAATATATTTGCCTGGAATATCTGAAAGATTGTTATGTATCACAGTAAAAATAAGAAATTCTACTGGTAGTGTATTGAGTACCTTATATATTGGGTATTTAGGACATGAAGGTCATTTTCTCACCAGGTTTGTAGGTAGCAACACAATTTCATATGCACTTCCATGTGTACTTCTACTGTGAATGTGGATGTAAGATGACCATGGAATTTAATTATTGCACTTTTAACAATGAAGGAAGTATGAATTTAATAAAATTTCTTACTAAACATTTTTCCTAGGGAAAAATAGGAAGTATAGCTGCACTTATTATATACTGTTTTTCCAGCAAAAGTGGTCGCTACATTAGTTATGTTTTCTTGTTATTAAAATTGTATTGATGTTGCTATTTGCTGGTCTGAATTTCAAGAATTAAGAGCCACAGAATGATACGACTTACTTGCAGTGATGCACTTGGGAAATTGAGAACAAGCACTAGGATGGGAACTTGCATTCCCAGCCATGGGAACTAATTTTTAAAGTGCTCAATGAATAATTTGAAATTAATACTTCTTTCTCCTCCTAACTCCATTCATCACAAATATCCAGTGCAAGTATTTCTGCTTACACATGGATTAGTGAATTTGACTGTCTACAAATATAAACATTTAATTAAGAGGTTTGAATAAATATCAACATCTCTAAACTTACTTAGAGACGTAGACACTTTAGTAATTTAATTTTCTAAAAATTCTGAATTTATTTTTTATGGAATACTTAATGGCTAAATCCTCCTTTAAAATTCAAAATGCCTTTCTGTAGCAGATATCTCACCATGCCAGTTTAATACATTTTCCTATCATATGTCCAATATCAGCAAATCCATATTTTGTCCCAGAGTATTTCCTGCCTTTATTTTACTGTTACAATCAGCAGACTCTAGAATACAGCAGTCTTTATCTACAATGTAAAAGTAAAGGTGGAATTTGCTAGTTTGACAGTTTTTAGTCAGGAAATAGAAAGAGAACGAAGGAAATGAGATTCTTACCTTTGGTTTTGGCCGAGTTCCAGAAGTTTCTGCACATCAGTTTTGGTTGATGCTTCATCATTTTTTAAAGACTGAAAGCAGCAAAAAAAAACTCTGTTAAAGAGATCCTTTTTATTATTAATCTGTGAAAGGATTTGGCCCTCATTCATAAAATAGTCCTGGTGAATTGTAGACATCACCACTTAAGAAAATTGGAAGAATAGTGTGACTTTTCTTTTACTGTAACTCAAACACAGTTAACTGTACACAGCTGTGTATTTTTCAAATCCTAAATGAGAGATAAATTCAATAAGCAGATTTAGAAACAGACAAATGACTAAAAGCATTAGGATTTTATCACCAATTAAGTGTTTAGATACAGAAGATAATACTACAGCTCTTTGCCCATATCCAGATCTCTGGAGTGTTAAGTCTAAAATATTTCACAGTGTTATTCTGCTGAACACTACCTTCAACTGTGCTACATTCTAAAATAAATTTGCTACAAGGAAAAGCATATCTCTATAAAAAGTAATAAAAAGCCTACAATAACAGTGATAAAGCACTCAAAAGAACCCCAAAATTAAACACAACAACTCAAAGATCAAAGGGCTGATTAAGCAAAACCAGAGAAGTCTGGAACATAAGACAATATAATAATAATAACATAATAATATAATATAGCACAGTACTGATACACACCACCAGTATTCTCCTGTGAACACAGTGCTGCTTCTCCTTTCATTTTTCCCAGCTAGCTTATGTCAATGAAAACAAAAATGTATTGTCAGAACAGTAATTTCCTTTAAAATGGCATCAGATACAGAGACCAACTCCAACTGGTAATGAGTCTAAACGTTTTCACCAGACCAACAGACTCTGCTTGAAAAACACAGGTGCTCCTCCCTCAGCAGGATATCTGGACCTCAAATCCAGGGCAGCACTTGCAGTCCAGTTTCTCCTCCCAGGAGCTGATTTGACCTCAGAGTTATATCTATTGCCCTTTCAGCAGAACCATGACACCCAAAAGCTCAATGCAGAGAAGTCTCAGCTCTCACTTCAGCCTCATCCAGCACAGTCTGAAATCAGCAGCTCAACTTGCAAAGCCATGCCCTGCAGTAAATCTGTGGAAATGGCAGGTCTGAAAGGCAAACCCAGCAACTGAATGAAGCCCAGGCTATGGAATTCAGCAGCACAGCTCCAACCTGCAACAGCAAAGGACATCCTTTGCAGCAGCTGCCAGCACAAATGTGTGTCAGCTCCATTAATGCTGCGTATCTCTTGTCCTTCCCTTCCTTTCCCTAGGTCTATTTTCATACTTTCTTTATTTTTATTGAGTTGACAAAGGCTCCAACATGTTAGGATGAAATTTTCCATGAAACCATCAGGTTTTTATTAAGTAGAAGATCAACAAAATAAAAAAAATAATAATTATTCACATATTTAATGATTTTTTAAAAAAGAAACACTTTTTTTTTTTTTTTTTTGTAATTAAAAGACACCAATAAGAAAAGTTAAGTGGGTAATCTAAAAGAAACTGAGACAGAGTCTAACCTGGAGGTTCACTTTAATTCCCTCGAGTTCTTTAGAAGACTTTAACAGTTGATGAAGTATGTTGCTCCTTTCCTTAAAGACTTCTTTCAGCTGTCTTTCCAGTTCTTCATAGCCCTGTCTAACACAAAGAATTAAAGCATGAGATCATCCCAAAACATCAGTCAACACACCTGAAAACATCTCTTAGTTCATCTTGATTTCTAAAGAATCCAATTTTAGTCTCACTGGCATTTGATAAGAATTCTTTCAAAGCTTTCACACATGTCTGCTTTCCACAGCAGCATGTCAACAGCCTGACTGTGTTATTTTATGAAAAGCAGAGTATTTCCTGAAGCCGATGTCGGATTAACAAAAATAAGTATTTTCGCCACAGCATAGTAACATTTATGTCATCTTTGAAAACACATCAGTTACAAAACACATCTTTTCAAATACAGAAATTTTGTCCTGATGAAGACAAGCACACTTGTCTGAATTTAACTAACAAGATGATCTGTTCCATTAAGAAAACCTGCCAGCATGTACACCAATTGAACCAGATGTTAGAAGACTTAATCAGAATAATTCCCCTGAAGCTGGAGAAGATTTAAAATGAAAGAGCATCTCATCCATATCTAGGTACCTGTCAGAAGGAAGCATATGGATCTTTAAGGAGGATGGCATCCTCCTTCACCACGTAGAAGAAAATAAGAGAAGTTTCGCTCCTTTGTTAATAAACTGTTTTACTTTTTTTTCCCCCCTTACACCCGCCGGTATTCATTCCTCATTGGCAAAAAAAGGGATTACCAAAAGCCCTTCTCTTTAGAGGAAACACTCCTTCCAGAGCATTTTCTCCTAAAATTGGTCTCTAAACCAAGACACTCCTTCAGCAAACAAGTAACAGTTTATTTTTAAGCTCCTCTTTTTAAAAAAACTTTTTGTGCTCTAATTATAGTTACTAGTTTAGGGCATTCTACTGTAAATTCTAGGAAAATTAGGTGATTTGATAAGAGGGTAACAAATTGTAACAAATACTGCTTACAAAGTACCCTTGCAGAGTGCATTATCACGCAGATGTTTATAAAGAAATCTTTTGAAGATATTCTTGGTAGAGAAAGTGAGCACATGGATCCAGTTTATATTTAAGTCAGAAAAAGATCATAATTTTAAATCAACATATATGGAAATTGAAGATAAGAATCTTTAAAATGGTAATAATAAAACGATAACCAATAACCAAATGAGACGGAAATAATCTGTAATACAACAGAGCACTGCAATGACTATTTTCCTGTCTTAATAGGAACATTTTAAATCTAGAAAATCTGTGAAATTTTTTTATTAATTGAAACCTAAAATGATCAGGTTATCTAGATAAAGTATACTACATATAATTATAGCACACATATATATAATGTATTTTAATAGTATCCAACCTGAGTTTCAGGTACTTCTACCTCATTTAATTTAATTCAGTTCTGCATTAACTATTACACTTGGGAAAGTCACGTAAGCATTAGGCTGATCAGCAGATATTCTGCAGCCTTTGTCAGACAAAACTATTCTTCATACTCAAATGACACTTAGGTTATATATTTTGTATTTGGGCATTACCTGAACACTGTGTTTCTGGGGTGGAGGGAGAGGGGGAAGTAGGGACAGGGAAAAATTTCCCCACTTGCAAATTTATGTTAATCAAATCAACAGGATAATCTACTTCTGCACACTCTGACTTTGCACAGAAGAATCTTGTTTCAAGCCCTTTGTCCTTCATTCATTTTCCTTTCTTAGGATATGCTGACATTCTGAATTCAACATGAGCATCTTCTGCCAGTGTCTGGGAAGGGTATTCTGCCGTATTCAATGGGAGAAATACACATGATAAGTAATAATTTCATAATATTTGACATAGACTCCAGCAGTACTGTTTTTCCTATAATTTTTGTTTTTTCCCATTGGGAAACACAATTACATATGGATGTGTATGCATACACACTCAAATACAAACTACATGTACAAACACACTTATATCGAAGAATTTTTATGTATTTTGGAAGTGTCAACACTGCTATCACATACTTACCATCAGCCTGCTAAATATTTTTCTTGTTTATGTTTTGATTTTTGGATATGTCATGGAATCCCTCAAAGATTTTTCTATTTTTATTAAATTACTTTTTATAAAGGTGTCCATTACTACTCCTGCTACCTGCCCTGAGTGTTCTCAATTCATATTTTGCTGACAGGAATAAAAAACTTGGCTTTTAAGTACTCATTCCATATTTAGAAAAGGATAAAAAACACTGCAGTATTTAAGGAAGTGTATCATAGTCTTTAAAACAGAACCAAGTAAAAACAGCATTATTTTAACTATGTGACTGCACATAACAAAAATTAGTTTCCTGTCTCCTTTCAGAGAAGCTCAGGCACTACTATGGGCTTTTCTGTAATTCAGTTATTCCTTTACATATATTTATAGTTTAAATATATACACTTACAACGAAAATATATATGTATATATAAACTCCCATCTTGTCATCTTCAGACAAAGAACCATTCAGCATTTTTTTACATTAACCAGCCATTTCTAAGCACCTATTTGTCTTTTCAGACATATATGAACCACCTCATGCAAAAGCCTGATGACTCATGCCTTCCTTGAAATCAGAATTCCTAAATCATTGCCTTGTTTAGGAAATTTTAGGAAGGCTAGAAACAACCTCTGGATCTTATTTTCAACTAATGTTACATCTTCAAGTGAAATCTGTTTGTTAACACTTGTCTTCGAGATGCAATTAACACCAAACAAGCATCTCCACCAAATACAACCAATATAGTTTTAATTACAAAAATAATTATTTTGAGAGATCTGGCTGACTTTCGTACTAGCTACAAATAATTCTTGCAACTTTTCTGTTTGCAATTCTGAAAGGAAAGACAAATTCCAGTAATACTGCTGATCCACCATTATTGAAGTGACACTTATACAAGAATAAATGCACATTTGAAAATATTACAAATAGTGAATAGAAAAAATGGAATTACATAATTTTTTTCTGTACTTTTGAGCATCATTATATAAATTTGTGTGTCATCATGAAATTAATAGCTTCTGGTAAGGTGACCTGACTCAAAAAAGATTTATTTCAAGGGCACTTTCCATTTATTGCTTAATTGGACTAAGATCTTAGATTTGAAATCAGAATTTTAAATCTAGTTTCATTACATAATAGTTTTTTGACAGCTGCCCTTTATATTGAATATTTTGTACATGTATAAATGTATCAGCTCCTAAAAGAATCACATTAGAATTCAAATGCTTTACATCTCATGAGTTTTCTTCAGGTTAAATAAATACATTGACTTTGAAATTGAAATGAAAATTTGACCTCCAAGTTGTCTTTTCATTTCTACAGCTCTCAAAGGTTCCATAATATCAATAATTTTCTTACTGAGATATAAATTTAGGTCAGGAATATCTGCATGTTCATTCAGCAGAGAATCTGGGAACTCTACTTCTGTAATAATTGAATCAGTGTGTTGATTTTTCTTTTGCTAAGGACTGTCACTGGGAAAACTGTCTTAGTTTGGAAAATTTTTCCCTAATTTAACTTACTGTTATAAACCCCCACTTCTGATTTCTGATCTGGGTACTTGGAAAAGAGGGGAACATAAAAGAAAAAAAGAGTCAACTGCTATAAATACTCTTCCTTCCTCTTCCCCATGCTCACCCTGCGCCAAATCTCCTCTTTCTCCTACACCCCATCTTAACTTTCTGTATGTGCACAGCAGGTTATTCTTGAGCCGTCCCAGGAAGCACAGGAGATTGGGGCAGTGCACAGCAGCTTTCCCCTGCTGCTCTTGGGCTGCTGGTGCTGTTTCTCTACTCCAGTGTGAGTTTTCTGAAGTCACTCGGGGTGTCCCACTCTGACACGTGTGGCCCACAGGCTGCCACTCCCCAGGTGTGTCCCTCCCCTTGTGCAGGTGACCCACAGCTGCAGCTCCTTCAGAAGTACCCACTTGGGCACTGCACACCACATTCCAGGAGTACATTTCCATCTTCATCAGTCAATGTCCAAGGCCATCTCCTCCACATCTTCAGAAGCATTTTCCTGCCCCTTTCTTAAATCTCTAACAGGCTGCACTGTTGGCACGTGATGGAATGTTTGCATCCATCAATGGAACCAGAAGAAGCAGCAGGCTTCTCTCCCCTTTTGCAGTCCTTTAAAAGCATGAACTCTAGTGGAAAAAAAAAAACATTTGTCCAAAAGACACACAGAAATAGATGAAAGGAAAATAAAGCTTCTGAACCAAACCCAGCAACTAAACATGACCAAAAGGTGGTGGTGGAGGGGATTTTGAAAGGCAAGATTGTACACAAATAGCTCTAATTTTATTTTTTTTTCCCTAGGGACAACAGTCCACATCCTCATACACATTTCAAAATGGCTGTCTGACCTAACTCTTCCCACAAGTCACAAAAGAGAGGACATAAGGGACATTTTTACGTTATTCCAGTATTTTTTCTTGGCCATTTTGGCCAGTGACAACCTTTAACAGACCAAGCCTTACACCACAGAACTTGACAGAATAACATTTTGTCACTGCTTCTCCTAGGGAAGCAAAGATATGCTAATTATATCTGGAGCTATATATAAACTGTGATCCTTTCCTAGAATGCTCATCAAGCACATTACTGAGCTGTAGCACAGCATCAAGCTCTGGGCCAAGGCTATATTTAAACTGGTTGGTGTCACTAACCTAGGAAACAACCAAAGTCAATCAGAACATCCTGAGATCCTATTATAAATTAGGAACGGATACCTCTTAATATATATTAAAAAAAATCTTAATATCTAGAAAGCAAAGTGAGGCATTGAAAATTTCACTCCAAAGTAATCTGATTATGTTAGAGCTTGTAAATACCTAAGCACACACATTTCCACATATAGATCCGACTGCTGGGAAGCTTTTTCTAGTTTCTTAGTCTTGCCTCCCTCACTCTGAAAAATAGACTCTCTCTAAAAATATGATGCAGTTGATTCCTCAGGAAGTTTCTTCTATTTTTTCTTAATGATAGACAGATAGGCTATCAATGACTTAATGACATTGCTTTCATACCTAGATCCTCTGCAGTATTAAACATCTTTTTAAATATTATACTGAAATGCAACAGATAAATAGTAGGATACAACTTTAGGATAGAAGTTCAATAGATTTCCTTTCCTTTCAGTTTTCAGTTTAGACTTTTTTCTTGGTTTTAAACAAACATTTCCAATATCCTTACAATGAACACCCATAAAGGCTATAAATTTCAGAGCTTCTCAAATCCCTCTAGTATCCACAGTTACAAGAACTGCTAATATGAACTTAAGCCATTGCTACTGCTCAATATTTAAAGCATTAGTTTATATTTTGCCCAGATAAACAAATCTAAGAGGTCATAGCATCCATCTCTTCACCAATTAAAAAGCCTCAAGCATTGTGCATTAAGCTCAAATCCATATTCTTCAAGCAATTTGAATGTTGATAGCAGCAGATATATTTCCTGCTGCATTTAACATTTATTTAAAATGCAGCTAATTCATCCATTTAATTGTTTACACTACACAAATGCAGTGGTGTAAAACCATGTCTGTTGTAAGACCTACCATTTCACTACTCTGCTAGAAGTAAAATTAACAAACAGAAAGAAAATATCTATGGAAGGGGACAAAAATCTTGGAAATTCATGAGGAAACATTATTCCCTGTATAGGAAAACCTGGACAACCACAAATCGAAATGAGAATATCTTTTATCTGAGTGATGCAGTGAAATGGGACATGACACAAAACCTTCGCATAGTGTTTCATGGGATTTTAATTCTTACTACTGATTTGCAAGCACAATCTTAATTTAATTTGTACATACCCAATGAAACCAAAGAATTCTGATTAAATGCAGTTGTATGAGCTTCACACTATTTACTTTCTTCCCACCTGCATACACTTAGCTTATTTCTTCACATTTCAGATAAATGCAGACAGAAATAAAGAAATCTCTTCTAATAGTTCTGTATATTTTTACATTACAGTGGATTTATTTTCACTCTACATTATGTTCAAACCCCCAAATTAAACAATTCATAGCAAATCTGAGATCATCAAAACAATAGGCAATATATTAAAGAATGTATATTAAAATTTGTTTATCTGTTACAACATCCCAGTTTAGAACATTCTCAGTTGCGCTTTTTCCAACTATCAGAGCTCTTTACACGTAACAACCTTATCTTAATTCACACCTCCCATGCAGCATATCTTGGTTATTATGACTGCCCTAATGTTAGGAAAATATAAGCTAAAAAAAGACAGGCTACATTAGACAGACAATGTGTAACTATCACAGCCAGAGGAAATTATTCTTTCCATATTTTCTACGAGATATTTCCAGTACTTCTTTCCCACCATTTACAAATACATGAAATATTTACAAAATCTAACTTGCTGAGACAAATTAATGTAATACCATGTTGTCTGGATTATTCCAGATGTTAAACTGGAACATCAAAGCAGAAAAGCTACACTATTATTAAAATATGTTTAATATTTCATCTTTCCATCAACAAATATGCAACACAAAGGCTTCGTAATTTATATTTTCTTTGTGGTCGTAGTGGATGCACATTCCTCAGTTTAGTTCTATTAAAATTGATAGGAGTTTAAAGGTACAGTTTACTTTAATTTTAAAGTATGAGTAACCTTTCCAACATTAGAAATAATTCACATTTTAAATGGAAATTTTCCAATATGAATCATATATGAATATTTGACTTATACCACGTGCCTGAAAGGCAAAAGAAAAAGTTCCCAGAAAAGCAAAGTAATGCGTTTCCTTTGTGCACTTCAGCCAAGAGATGTTCATGACACTCAATAGGTAGCAAAACCCAGTAAGCCACCAAATTCTCTTTGGAGTCTGCCAGGGAATTTGCCTGGGGCACAATAAAGTAGCAATACTATGGAATATCGTGCAGCAGCACAAATCTGTCTTATGAACAGACACTGTGATGTCCATACATGTTACTGATCATAGTAAGAGCCCAGAGCATCCCAGTGAGAAAGTTAAGGCAGATTTTGAGATAACAGATCTTCTGATATGCTGGGGAGGTAGGAACCCAGGAAAGGATTTCTGTCAGCTCAGAAATCTCATGCAAGACCATCGAGAACAAAGTGACCAAAGACTTTGCAGTCTTGGTGTGCTCGAGCAGAGGCTGACTAATGACACCCCAAAAAAAGAGGCAATACACATCAGAGAGCATCTCAGAGTTAACAAGAACCTTCTGTCACTCACTGATTACTTTTTCGAAGGAATTTTGGTACGAATAATTTGATGCAGGCAGTAGAGTATGCACTAGAATGAACAGAACAAACTTTGAGTCTGAGAAGAGTTTATAGCATAAATTTACATTATTGTGCACCTGCAAAACGACATCTATTTTGTATAAGGGTTACTGACTGATATTTTACTGTATTGGGAGAAAGCATTACCTTTAGTACTCAAACATTTAGATCCCCCAAAAAAATAGGGGTGGAACTTAATCCATAAAGAAGTAACATTATTTAAAGCTACCTAAAGTCTACTCAACTTTGTTACTAATGAAGTACCACAGTTAACTACTTCCCACTAATACAACTGCATTAGTCTTACTGACCAACCAGTTTGAATTTAAAACAAGCACTTGCTAGAACTCAAGAGATTTTTCAGGAAATGTATATGTTGAAGCCATATATAACATATATATATATATAAGACTAAGAGTACACTGGAAATATATGTCTTGTCTAGTCTATGATATGAGATAAGCAAAGCTTATCATTTTTCAAAGACAATGAAAATATAACTGGAGATAGGAAGCGCAACCTTCACTGGAGTACGGTGCCTCACTGATAAATGTATTGTTACTTCCAAGCCTTAGAGATTAAAGCTATTCATTTCTGATGTTGTTTTTCCAATAATCAAGGCTTGCAGGTAAACAAAGGAAATAACTATTTCTAACACACACAATAAAAGCAAGATAAAGTCTCCATTATAATTTATTTTGAAAAACTTGCAACTCAAGTATTCTTTCCACTCTACCATCCAAAATTCTATTATTATTAATAATATATTTATTTGTGTAACAGCAGGGCCCATACTAACATTGCTATTTAGGCACTTACAAGAAAGGCTCAACTCCATATACCCTGAAAGGTAATTAATTCTGCCCTACATTGTTTAACAGATAACACAAGTGACAAGTGAGGCATATACTAGGGCAGTAACTTGAGGCATATACTATGCAGCAGGTCCATATTAGAGCTGAGAACAGGAAATGGGTATCTTGGTATCAACTGGACTACTGTATTTACTAAAATAAGCTGATCAAGTGTGATAAAAAGTGTGTCCTTTTTAGAATGAAATTTTTGATTAGTGAAGAAATATTTCAATACCATGTTTATGATTAGCAGTCATCTCTTTTCTCCAGCCTTAGAAAGCTGATGGTACAATGACAACTCCACTAGATAGGATCTCTTTTATAAATTATGTTCAAAAATTACAGTCTCCTTGCATGGGAAAGGCCACTGACTTCTAAAATAATTACATTGAGGAAGATTACAAATTTGTAACCTTGGCCAAAAAACACATACACTGAATGGCATTCCTAAATTTCCAGCATTTGTATCTCCCTATATATTAAAATTATAGGGGATACTTCTTTAATAAACTAACATTTTTATTATTTTTCTTTAGAAGTTATAACCTGATTATAATAACAATTAAAAAAAAAAGGCCTTCACTTTTAATTAGGTGCTAGTTTTTTTAAAAAAAACACTCCAAACCAACAACAAAATAAATCCTTGCAAACCATAGCCATGAGAAAACACTGAGAACCCTCAATAAGAAACAGAATTGTCAAGCAACTGGAATGTTTTTAATTCTCAAGTTCCACGTGCAGCTATTCTTTCTCTCTATCTCAAATATTACTACTGCTGTTCATCAAAATCGTGTATGACAAGGATCAAGGATTCCCATGATGCTATACTAACATCTAAGAAAATTTAGAGAACAGCTACTTCACTGAGATCACAAGCAAAATAGAAGAAATTATATCAATGGCACAGTTGTATCCGCCTGAAAGCTGACATCCATGTAATTAATTACTGAGATTTTAAGTGAGATAGGAAAGTTGAGACAAATGAGGGGAAGGGAGAGAATGAATCTGGGCAGCAAGCTTTCTAGAAGCACAGATTACCTATACTGTCATAGTAGAAGACATTCATGTGAAATAAGGTATGGTGTCTGAGCCAGCACAGCTCCTTGCTCAGTACAGTTTTCTCAGGTTAAGGTACTCAGAGAAATCCTCCACACTAGCAGAAAAATGGAATTTATGTATTACACATCCAACTTCATATTTGAGAGGACAAATTTCTGTATTAGGGTAAACTGTGCCTTTACAAGCCTCAGTACCTACCCAGAAAGATTCTGTGGTCCAGCTTTACTGATACCTAAGTGCCCTTTGCACAGGAGATGGTTTGTGCTTTTATGGGTAGTGGCTATATAACCTAGGAGCAATGGAGGTACTGATGATAACTGCTTTAGAGTCATCTCAAAAACAGATTTTGAAATTTTGAGCATTTTTGAGAATTCTCTTTCTAAGTTTGATTTATAGCCCTACCTACTGCACAGTTCTGTGAATCCAGTCCCCAGCAAAGATTAAAATATAAAATGCAAAATGGATGTGCAAGCATTATGAATAGGTTTTTACATTACATTCTTTTACCTGTGATTTGCACTTGTAAAGACATTCCTCTTGTTGCAAAATTTGATTGATGTACAACTTTCTTGAGAAAGGATAATTTTGGTATTTGTTCTTTGTATACTTTTCAAGCATCATCAACAAGAAGGGAGATTTGATTCACGGAACAGAAAGCAGCTAACAAGAGCTAAGTGAGGTGCAGGTATTTGAAAGGCAAATTACTTGTTGGCAGAATTACTTTGTTACCATTTAGGGCTGGACATGCTTTAATTCTCTCAGGCCCAGGGGGAGATTAACAATGCTTGGGAAGAAGGATGGACATACCCCTGATGGTGGATACAAAGAATTCTCAACTTACAGGCCAGAAGGACATTTGGCAGAACCCACAAGATAAGGAATAAACTAATAAGGACAACTCAGCAGCTGCACTGAAATCAGCTTCAGATGGGTAAAAGGTAATTCTGGAGAAGGAAAGATCACAACCACTAACCAAGAAACCAACCAACCCAAAAGAGAAAGAGCATGCAAATTAATTAACATGAGAAGTGAGAGAAATATTGACCAGTAGAAGAGATAATATAAATAAATAAAATAATATAAATAAATAAATAAATAAATAAAAGAAAAGCATTAATGCTTTTGTTTCTTAAAATGTATAAACAGTGAAAAGTTTTGGTGGTTTTGAAAGGTTTTTGAGGATTTGCCACCCAGCTCCCCTTTCTGTAAATAACTGTAGATACAGAACTGTAAATAAATCACGTACCTTGACTCTGTGCATGACCTATTGCACACCAGGTGAAAGAACCTGTTTTGGGACAACACTTCCTCTGCTTCATTGAATCTGTACTAGAAATACTAAAAGTCTTATTCTAGTGCTTCTTCCCACGGCACTTCAGGTCTATAACTGCAGGTTCTAAATAAAGAGATGTAGACCCCTGTAGGTATAGATGAGTCCACTGAGACCAGTAGGATCAAAAATGAGCAAAGTACAATTTTTTATTTCATATTTTATTTTACCATGCAAATCTCTTTTACTTAATTGCAAGTTCATGTTTGTTAATCACAACTGTCTTGGGTTATGGAACCAAAAAAAATGTGTATTCTATTTCATCTGTTGAAAGCAGTTGGGGAAATGTATTTTTCTTTTTTCCTTTGTCTCTTGTAACTACGGGGGGAGGGG
>VZUI01057275.1:0-13918 GCA_013401135.1 Cettia cetti | reverse complement strand
GCCATTAGCAGCAGATAAGGGAAACACTGCCCCACCTGGTTTCAACAGCTCATGAAGATGGTGATAGAATACATACTCTGGGCACATCTTACATTTTATGACCTAGGACAATGATTTAGTGGATGGATAAGAAATTTAGTTAAAATAGGCTTATATGTATTAGGCATTATATTATGTATTGTTAGGGTTATTCCTTGTATTTTATAGTGTGTGAAAAATTTAACAGACAAGTCACCTAAGCATATATTTTTGGTTGACCAGGAAAGGAGGGGTATGAAGAATGAAACAGAGAGTATAATGGAACTGATAAAGGATATCTTAGCCTGATATCTTAGGCCTGATCGAGCAGAAACCATGGGAGACACAAACACAGATAAAGACTCCCTGGGGTAGAAGTGACCAAGAAACATTTTGTGAAATTTTGTAATGACTTTCAAGTAACTGCTGTCATAAAGAATGTATTACCAATGAGAAATTGTCACCAAAACCAGAACACTATACAAGTGCTAGACAAGAAAAACCCTACATAAATGCCTTGTATGGTCATTAAATTTGGCTTCTGATCAGAACTTGGAATGTTCCCATCTCTCAATAGCCAATAGGAAATGTGCCAGTGCTGTTATATATATTCCATAAATCCCCTCAAACCTAAGCTGATGGTTTGCTTATGACAAACCAGAGTGTGTTACTACGTGTGTAAATACAGCTATAATTTTTTGTAGGAATCCTTTTAACAATTCTTTCCTCACTATTTCAAACCCTTTTAGCTTTCACTAGTTTTTCCCAACTGTCTTGGTTTAGGGCAAATTTGGGAGGAAACCTCCAAAGGGGGTTCCTCTGGAAAGCAAACTCAAATGGCCTCTCTCCCCAGCCAGTCTGGGAAAAACTTCTTCAGAGAAAAGTGGAAAAAATATTTATTTAACAAACAAAATACCTACAAGCACAAAGAATGGATAATATGAGACAAAATATAATGAACAATGAAACAATAAAACCTGCTCCGAAGAGAAATGGCAAACTGAGAAAGTCCTTGCCATGGGTGCAGCTCAGCTCACTCACTCTCTTGTCAGTCCCAGTCCCTCCAGAGGTCCAGGCCCGGTGAGCTGCAGGTGCGAGCCCTCGGTGCTCCTCTGGTTTTTTTCAGCCCAGAGTAGATTTAAACTGTCCTAAGAAGGAAAGATAAAAACAGCCCAGGGAATTTTTTTTCCTTAGCTAGCTAAAACTAACTAAAAGCAAAAAGATCTCTGTTTCACCGCTGTCCATGCCTCCAACAAACAGAAGTCCAGACAAGAGAATGTGTGGGAGTCAGGCAGTTTCTCAAAACAAACTCTGCACTTCTTCTTTCCCTGTTTTACTCTCAGAATCAGTCTTAAAGGTACACAACTCAATATACAGCACAAACAGAAGGGACAATTGGGGATACAAGCATCATAAAGTCACCCTAGGACACTAACAAATGTGTATTTTCATTACGAATTCATATTCAGCTGCCCCCTCCTTGAGCATGTGATTGTGTTGACTTTGGAATTAGACAATGTTTAATTAGAAAGCTGAACATGTTTCCATCATGACAGAAAATTACTGAAGAAATACTGCTTTTACTGCTGTCTTCCAGAGGTCACAGAGTCATGGATTGGGTAGGGTTGGAAGGGACCTTAAAGCTCATCCCAGTCCTCCATGGGCAAGGACACCTTCCACTGTCCCAGGCTGCTCCCAGCCCCAATGTCCAACCTGCACTTGGACACTGCCATGATCCAGGAGCAGCCACAGCTACTCTGAGCACCCTGTGCCAGGGTCTGCCCACCCTCCCAGGGAACAATTCCTTCTCAATGTCCCATCTGACCC
The DNA here is from genome assembly GCA_013401135.1 of Cettia cetti. Taxonomy (NCBI): domain Eukaryota; kingdom Metazoa; phylum Chordata; class Aves; order Passeriformes; family Sylviidae; genus Cettia; species Cettia cetti. The sequence continues at coordinate 12,073 of VZUI01057275.1, read as the reverse complement.
TGCCCTCATTCCCTGTGTCCTGTAACTGTAGTTCCTGAGGAATTGTCCCTCTCCGGTTTCTCTGCAGCTCCCTCAGACCCTGAAAGGAGCTCTGAGGTCACCGCAAATCTTCTCCTCTCCAGGTGAGCAGCCCCAGCTCTCCCAGCCTGGCTCCACAGGGGAGATGCTCCAGTCCCCTCAGCATATCTGAGACCTCACCTGGATTTGCTCCAACAGTTTTGTGTCCTTCTTGGGCTGAGGCCACCAGAATTGTTCCCAGCATTCCAGGTGACATCTAATGAGATTCAGTATGGAGACAATTCCAAACAGTATTGCATGAAAAAGGAGATGAATGTGAGTAAATTCCTCTATTTTTTACCACAAAAAGGTGATACTTAAAAGGCAGCCAAGCATCTTAGACATTAACAAAAATACTTGATTTGCAATAAATATGACGATATTTCCTTGTTTTAAAATCCATCTTTTTTATCCATTTCTTCTAAAAGGTACATAAATATATTTTAGGAATAGAGGCAATATGTATGGAGCAGAATATAATATTTTCAACCATGGTTTTCAGTATTTTGATTATTTTATAAAACAGAAACTTTATTCCAAATTTTGTCTTGAGAGCTATGGTGTGATAGACCTGCCTGACCAATGGATATTTACTGATAGATACCAGGACTGAGCTTTGTTTGTTGTTAATTCTTATTCTCTAGTGTTACATTGTCACTGATTTCTTTTTAGAGCATTTAAGGACTCACCATTTTGATAGTTGATTTGTGAGGCATGGACATAATTGTGCTCGAGGAGGCTGGAGATTCACTCCCTTAGTTCAGTGATGTGTGCAGGTCACGCACTGTTAAAGCAGAAGGACCAAGGACACCGATTTTGCAAATTATTAATTTTTTGTATATATGGCAAGGATGGATAGCTGGGAGCTGATCTACAGTGGAATATCTAGAAGCATGGTAGGAGCGAGTCCTGGGTGGGAAATAACTTTGGCATTGCCTCACTTTTAGAAATCTCCATGAAAATACGTTTCTTACGTTTTAGGCTACTTTAGGTTTGTTTGTATAATACTGCTCTATTTAACGAAAATCTGTGGGTCTAAAAGCAGTGATTAGAAAAGAATAAAGAAACAAAAGCCATCTCTCGTGGGTGGAAAAGGGCAGGGCAGGGCAAAGCAAGCAAGGACACTAAAGGCCAGGCAAGTTAGAGAGGATTAGGTAAAGCAACCAAGGCATTGGAGGTTTAGGCAAGGCAAGGCACAGAAGCAGTAGAGAAGGAAAGGCAAAGCATGAAAAGGAAATTTCTCTTTTCCAAGCTTTCATAATTTTCTTTTAAGGTATTTGATAGCAATCTCTTGCTACTTCAAGTTTTCTGCCTCCTTTTTTCAGTTAGTTTTTCTGTATTCTCAAAATCTTCTATTGAGACTTCATTTATTTGATGACACAAATGCAGTAGTCATCGCAAATTCAAATCCTTCAGTGCCCGCTTGTAGCAGAATTTCTTAGGGAGCAGGGGCATGATCTGCTCCTGAATTAGGTTGGGCAACCCAGCTTGGGCCCAGTAGGCCTGAGGCCCTGTCAGCTAGGCCCAGGGACAGGCCTGAGTGAAGGCCTGGACCTGTGGCACAGTTAGAAATTACATTAAGATATGTGGGAAAGATAGTAAGTTATTTATAATGTAATTAGTACAGATGCTAGTTTTAGCACTTTAGCCACCTTAAGTGTGAAAGGTTAACAATTTTTAATTACATTCTTGTATGCTGCATGGCAATGGGGAAATGTGTTGCTTTGTAAACAATATTAAACTGTATAAAAACTGCCATTTTACAGAGAATAAAGGAGAACATATGTAACCACATTGGTGAGAGTACATTACTTGTCTGGCTCCTAAAATTATTGAGGTACTTCCCGTTTCACCCACTCAGTGATGTTCAGTCTGAACTTCTTGCACTGGAGGATGCAGAAAACTGATAATTGTCTTGTGTTCCTCCTGATTCATAAAGGGTTAAAACTCTCTAAGTCAATGATAATGATCAAAATACTTTTGATACACAGGTCGTTTTTAATGTTGTATGAGACTTTAGCAGGTGAGAAGGAGTTGTTATTGAATCAGCCTGAAAAGCATTTTATAAGGATTGCTCATGTCATGATAGCTTTGTTGTGCTGTCTGTGCAGTGACTTCTGCTTGTTATTGTACCTGTTATAAATATCAGATCAATCAAATTTTCAAATAAAATGATTAATTGGAAATTTGACAGAAATGGAAAAATAAAAGCCACAATCAAAAGGGAAACAGTTCTGACCCCGGGGCCAGAACTGGGTGAACAGGGATCCAGCCTCTAGCAGCGTCTCCCCCAGTTCACAAAGTCCATCTCCGAGACTGAGGTTTTTATAGTTTCTCGTCGAAACTGTCGATGTTCAAATTCTCTTGTTTCTTTCCATATTCATAAAGGTTTCTTTCTTGGATCTTGTTTACTGAGTGGTTTTCCGGGAACAAACAGATGTTGCAATCCGATTTTCGGGAAGCCGGTATTCGGATGCATGCATCTGGCCGTGCTGATAAGATCCATATGAGGGTGGATGGACCTCCGATGGGTGTTGATTGCTGGGTTGCAGGTTGTGCCATCCTCTTTTGAGAACACATTTCCCTTCTAGGCAGTCCATTGTTTCTCCCTTGATCAGATTGAGGTATCCTCCCTCACCTTTGTTGGAAATGTCCTTGCAGTAGGTCTTTGTCAGGACATGTTCTGACTGCCAATTGTTTTCGGTCAGGGTGGTTTTATTGCTTTATTTCTCATAACATAAACTTTATTATTGTACATGTGGCATTTTAGGGGTGCATTAACATGAATTACCTTGATGTATTTATAACATACCCCAAAACAAAGACTTTTGACAAAAATATTTCCTAAAGAAACCTGTGAATACCGGTTAAAAAATACAGTCAACTCCTGTTTTGAAGCTGCTTCAATAATCTGCTCAGTCCTAATTATCATTTCCCTTAAATATTTTAAAATTAGGCAATTAAACCCAAGGTGCTACAGAACTCAGACAGGATTGCAAATAAATACTTGCTTGTGCTTCAGGATTCTGGAACATGTTTTTGAGAACTGAGATTGTGTCAGGACAGAAAAGTCTGTAAAGGACTGAGTTATAAACACTCTTCTTGTATTCTGATTTACTATAATGAGCATTTTCAGTCCTACATTGTCACATTGTGCTGAGCATAATATTATAACCAATTTACAATAATCAAAAGAGTTTTGCAGTTAAACCAATCAATAGGAACAGGCAATTTTGGTAATAAAGCTGTGGATATGGATGAGTTTATTATTTTTAAGAGTTTTATTTTTTAAATTAAAGAGGCCTTGTGAAAAAAACCTAAATAATGTCATTTTAAGCTGAACTGATCTACTTATAATTCTCTACCTTCTTTTAACAAAGTATTTGTTTTCCTGTCCACCCAGCTGTTATTTTACAATTTGTTTTGTGTTCTGTCAACAGTAAAAGATATAATACATTTAATAAGGCAAAACAACCTTGCAAAGTTTGGCAAGCAAATGTGGCTTGCAGCAAATCAATTAATCCTGTTTTGTGCAACATAAAATCAATTGGTTCTATGTTTCTTTGAGTACATTTAAAAGCTACAGCACCTCCTGAGAAATGGAATAGGATGAGGAAGAGGAAAGCTGGAGAATTTTCAGGGTTCTACTTACAGGCTTGTTTCTTGTGGTGGATAGACCATACCTTGTCACAGCAAATAATAAGAAAGAGACCAATTCCCCGCAAATCTTGCAAATCAGAATTATATTTAACTCTCATCTAGAGGAGAAAAGCAGTAACACTGGAACACAAAGCAGATTTTTTCAGGAGAACCGGCTTCTACATGAGGAAAATCTGAGATGGAGCTGTCTTTGCTCCACTCTGGCATTATCCCATCACTTGGGCTACTTTTCTGGTTTCCCATTGCTTTCACCCTCTGCTGCTGTACCAACACATTCAAAAGAGGAAATGCAGCTGTGCCAACTGGGATCCATCCCTTGGGAGGCAGGGCTTGGAGCATAGGAGCAAGGCTGGGAAAATTCTTCATTACCACAGTCTCTCAATCTGAGGCTACAAATCAACCCCAGCTGGTGAGACACGGTTTTCTTTATGCACAAGCATAACATGCTCTTTATAATATAAAAAAGCACTTCAGGCTTAATATTAATTTTGAAAAACAACTAGCACTCTAATGTAATTTTTTTTTTTTACAATGATGACTTTCTGATAAAAAGCAGTAATATGCTGTTTAATGCTGAGCTTTTAAAATTATGAAAACTAGAATAGAGACTGTTCTAAGCCCAGTTATGGTGTCTACTTAAAGTGAAACTCATAATCCATTCCACCTATTACTTGCCAAAAGCCAAGGATTAGACAATTCATTAGTAGAATAAATTGCTTGATTGTGCCTGCATGGCTTGGAAGAAAATGAAATAAAAATAAGGAAGAGGGCTTTCTTTTCCTCCCTTTGAGAGATAACAGGATTTTCAGTAATGTTCACAGGACTCTGTGATCCCACATAACTAAACAGGTGGAATTTGCACTTGTTCCAATGGGTCTACAGAGCATGTTGCATGTTGAAAGAGGACAGTTGGGAAGGTGGGACTGATTATATGATGTTATACAGTAAAGTTATAGAGCAAAATTATAGGATTAAATTTCACAAGGAGGTAACATTTGTGCCAGAGCAGGAATGTCCAGTCATCCACAAACACTTATACCCTACAATCCCAAGCTATGGTTATGTAACTCTGCATAATAAATAAATAAATATTCCCCATGCCTCATGATGTGGGAGTTCAATTTGATTTCTTTTTCAATGGCCATCAAGTAGCATTGACTGAAATTGTAAGAGACCCAAAAGAGGTACTTCTTACAGCAGCTTTGGAAGAGCAATCCTTGTACTTTAGTGTCTGACTTTAGTGTATATGGCCACAACTTAGAAAGTCTCCCAAATGTGCTGATTATTGCTGCAGCTGACTGTGTAATTTACCATTGCTTAATTGTTTTTGTGCTGCTCTTGTTTATCTTTAAACTTTCCTCAAAGGCAGAGAGAATTTGATTTGTTCAGCCTGAAGAGGAGAAACTTTGGGGTGATCTCATTGTGACCTCCCAGTACCTGAAGGAGCTGCAGGAAAGATGGAGAGAGACAATTGCCAAGGGCTGGAAGGACAGGACAGAGGGAATGGCTCCCAGTGCCAGAGGGCAGGGCTGGATGGGATCTTGGGCAGGAATTGTTCCCTGGGAGGGTGGGAGGCCCTGGCACAGGGTGCCCAGAGCAGCTGTGGCTGCCTCTGGATCCCTGGCAGTGTCCAAGGGCAGGTTGGATATTGGGGCTTGGAGCAACCTGGAATAGTGGAAGGTGTTCCTGTCCATGGCAGAGGTTGGCACTGGATGGGCTTTAAGAACGCTTCTAAACCAATCCATGATTTTATGCAATCAAAGAGATATAATTGATAGTTTTTAGTTTCTGGTTTCATATCATTAGCTCTGTTATTACATCAGACATCTTACAATGACAAGCAAGCTGGATGCTGCACCTTACCACCAACCTAGAAGAGTCATCAGCTTCCTGGAATGCTTGGAGCATTCATCAGGAATGTCTGGAGCTCACCTGGGTCCTGGATTTCTGAGCTCTCACTTCATGGAAAGGCAGCTGTTTGGCCTCTGCCATTCTTTCACAATTGGGATCAGTGTCTCAGGAGTGCCATAATTTATTCTAAATCTGAGTTACTGCTAGAGGGACTTGGTTTGCTCAGTGTTGCCCATGTGCCAGTGTTTGTGTGTATGATAAGTGAATCCTAAAATCTCAGTTTCATATTACGCTTGATTCAGAGTAGCTGTGGGCTGCACCTCTCTCCCCATCCCTTATTTCCACAACATTGCATTAACTCATTGTGAAGCAAAAGAGGAAGTTGGACCCATTGGCTGGTACAGATGTTAACTAACTTGCCAAGAAAATGGGAATGTCTTGTTGTCATCTCAGCAAATCTGATCATGAATGTGAAACCAAAATTGTATTAAGGGAAGTGTAGGAGTGTGTAACGACGACGATGAGGAGTAGAGATCTCTGGATACCAGGGCAGCTCTTGAAACAGGCGGTTTATTGCATAGATCATTGGTACAAGAGATATGCTTGAGCTACCAGACCCAGCTGAAAGCATGCCCAAAAAGAGAGCTATGTTCCTGTTACAACACATTATATCTCCTTCTGTCCTGAATATTCTAGTTTACACCAATACACAAATCCTACAGAATTTACATACAGCCTATGAGAACTACTACATTACCATACCATGCCACATTCCAAACTTTAAAAGCTAGTTTCTAGACTCCTTTTCCCTGCCACATTGGCAGGGCCCCCTCCCCCTTTGACCCTTGGCATCCCTTGGTTTGCTAGGAGCATTGCTCAATCAACAGGGATCTTGCCTTCAGCCAACTTAATCACTCTTTTCTGGCTTGGCATTCTACATCTCAAAGCTCGTTTTTATTTCTATTTCTCTTACAGGTTTTATACTCTTGGAATCTTTTGCCAGGCAATCATCTTTGTAAGGCTTTCCTATTTTATCTACTCCAACAGGAAGAAGCAGAATAAAGGAAGGACGGACAACAAGCAGGATGAGAGAGCTTCTCCTCCTCTGCAGCAGCCTGTTGTATCACCACAGAAGGTACAGAGAACACTGGAAGATCATCCAGAATTTCACACGTGGTCATTAATAGAGCACCACACTTCTGATTGAATACTCCACATCTCCTGGGATTTGCATACCAGTATCCTGGCCCACTCTGTTTTTCTGGGTTTTGTATGGAAGTGCCAGGAGCTCTGTGATCTTCACACAAGGGGTGTCAGCAAGGATGTAAAGTGAAGGTAGAAAATAGGGGAAGGGTTGTGGCAACTCTGTGTGCAAATGACTCAGAGAACACACTTCAAGGTAGTCAGACTGCTGCACCAGCTGGTGACCAGCTTTGTAAAGTCATTTCTGACACTTCAGAGCTGGAGAGAAGAAATGGATTTCCTTGTAATGAATGTCTTTGAGAAGTTACTGCTTGAGCAGAGGGTTGTGGAAGTTTATCATCCCCACTTCTGTCCTGCTTTTGGAAGTCGTCCGAAACCATGGTTAGAAAAAAGGCAACAGAAACAAGCAGAGAAGCAAATTTTGCTGTCTGCCCAAATGAAATGAGGTGCCTAACGCTGACCAGAGGTCATTAGCTGTGTAGATCACAGAGAGCACTACAGAGCCATTACAAATTAAGCATGACAGAACTAAAGTACTCTAACAAGCTGAAAGCTGTATCTAACACTTACTGCCATTGTCAACAGGCAGCCAAATACTGTCCCCTTGCCATGACATTGGAAAATTGCTGTAATTGCCATCTTTAACCTCAAAATATCAGGGTAGAAAAGGAAGCCCAGGCCACCAAAATGATGAATTTTTCAATATATCCTAGTGCTTGTGAAGTCATGCTGTAGAAAAGGACTGAGAGTTGAAACCACCTACAAATGTCAAACCATAACTGAACACACCTAAGAATATACAAAGAGGGTATTTTGATTGGGGGGTGGGGTGGAATGAGGCTAAGGAAGAGAATGCTCATTTTGAGGCAACCCTATTTATTAATTTGTCTTCCCTGTGTCTTTTAGGCGGAAAGAGGATTTGAGTCAACTATATCGAGAGTGAACAGAGCTGGGAGTCTCCTGTGAAAGGGCTGCTTACACAGAGGATAAATATTGCTTTAGCTTTTTCTCTATAGTATTTGAGTGGTGCTATCCATGACAGATCTTCTGAGGGGTTTAATATATGTATTTTAACACAATATCCTTTACTACACTTTAATTTAGATCTTGCAAAACAAAAAAACAGACAAACAAAAACAAATCCTGAGGTCAATCTTTTGATAAAGAGTATGTCTGGTGTTGGTGTGGCCCTTTTTGTGCTTTAATTGACTGACTAATTATTTCTAAAACATGAATTTCAAGCATTGCTCCCTCTGGCTCTTGGTCATCTGGGAATGCACAGGTTCTCCCTTTCCTTCAGAGTAGAGATCAGAATATTCTGATACTATTTTCTTGGACTGAGAATTAAGGCTCTTCTTAATTTTCAGATTTTCATGGATCTTTCATAATCTTGCCTTTTATTTTTACTTCAACAACTAGTAAAATATAGAACAATAATCCCATTTTATGTATCAGTGTTTATTATGCTGTGATAGATCATAGCTCATGGCAGTCCAGGAGAGCTCAAAAAGTCTCATTTAGGACTGCTGTTTGCAGGATCCCAAAAGAGGGGGCTTTAGTCATGGTAATTTTCCATCCTGGCCATGTATTGGGGGCAATTTTCTTTTCAGGTTTGTTACCAAAAACACTGTTTTCGTGGGATTGTTACTCAGGCAAGCTTCCAAAGATGTTTGTTGGGAAACAGGAGCTTGTAACCAGCCCCTGTTTCTGGGAGCAGTGTCTCTGATCAGCTCAAGGAGCCCAGTCCTCAAGCTCCTTGTTGAGGCCTAACGAGCATTTCTGAGCACAAGATCCTGCCTGAGGATGAGTGGGAGGTCCATCTTCACAACCTGTCCAGCAGCCTATGACCCCAGAAACACTGGTTCATTTGAAAGATTGAATTAAATGAGATTGTTCACTTACATCATGTGCCGAATCTCTATCTGTTTACTTTTTCCTACAGTACCCTTGTGTGGTCAGAGGAAAGTAATTTTGTGCTACCAGTTGTGTTGCTCTGTCTCCACCTGTTACTGCAACCATTCAGATTGATCAAACTATTAACTTCACACTATAAGTCCCAACTTTGTATTGAGTCCTGCTGTTGAGGTTGTGGGGCTTGGTTTTTCATTCCTCCTGTGGTTTTTGAAGGATGATGAACAGACAGAGAAAGGTCAGACTGTACCTGGTTGAACCATGCAGCGGTTATTTCTTTGGTCTACTGGTGACTCTTCAAAAATGTTTAGAAGCAGCAGGGAAGTGCAGGTGCATGAAATAAGCCCCTTGATGTCTTAATTCAGCTGTGACCTGATCCCTAACACCCTCTGTGTAACATAATCAACAGGGCTGACAAACAGGAGACTGTAGAAAAATGGTGGCATTGGGTTTTGTTTATTCCATAAAAAGTGTCTGGTTAAAAAAGGGGGGCGAAAAAGGTGTCTTTCAGTCAAAAGCAATGAGAATTTTCTCTATACCTTACTTGAGAAAGTTATAGTAGACTAGCTGAAATAAATGCCAGATATAAGTAGCACTGAGGGAGCAGAAAATGAATAGCAATAAAAGTGGAATTTAGTATGGAAGGTCTGGTTGCAATTACAGTGATGATCACTGGTCATTGATCATTGATGTATTTTTAAAAAAATCAACAGAATCTTTAAATACACCTGAGAAGGATCTTTTCCTCCCCCTGTTTTGGAGAAAATCAGTGAATCAAGCCCACAATAGTTTCTTAGTTTAATAAATGTATTTATATTTTTTCGCTTTCACACACAGCCATGCATCAGCACTAACATGTTCTCTGTTTTTCTCTCCTCCTGCTGTATGTATAATTAAATGAATGGTGGGGTTATGTATTCAGTTGCAAGAGCAAGATTTCGTCAGTTGATTTAAATTCACTGGAGAGGGAGAGAATGACAATGATATAAAGTGATATTTATTGGAATGATGCATTGGGCTATGGTGGACTCAAACAGAGCTTACAACCAGCAAAGCCAAGCAGGCTCTGGGAATGTCTTTTTAAATTAAAGAGCACATTCTGGCAGCCTTTGCTGTGGAATTTTTCCCTGAATTACTGGTAATTTTCTGCACTCTCAGAGAGCTGTATAATCATACACAGCCAAATCATTGTACTGGGAAGCCTAATAGAAAATGGATTCAGCAAAACCATGTCTGCATGAACCTGAAACTCTAGCATGAGGTCAGGAATGAAAATGGCAAATTTATGAGATAATATTTGGCTGATATTGGAAGAAGGGAAGTTTATTATTTATATTTAAAAGTGGACAAAAAGAAACTGGTTTCTTTAATGTCTGGAGTGTGCCTGTTTTGCCATAGAGATTAACATCCTGATCTCCTTGTTTGGTTTTTGTTCCTTTTCATATTAAAAATAAAGAACAAACTCCTGGGAGCACAAGAGGGATGAATTTGCATCTGGGTTCTGCAGCTCTGTCTCCATTTTGAACAGGTGATTCCTAAATAATCTGTTATCAGAGTTTTGTGGCTCTGCAAAGGATAAGTTATCTTTAAGTCTAATTTTTGTCATTGTTATTATATCTGAGAGAGAAAAACAGACACTTTTGGACGTTTCTGAGGCTTTTTTCAATGCAAAAAGAAGGGCTTGTTTCGGGGCTTTTTATAGAAAAAATAATTACAGCTCATTAAAAATCAGCCAAGGATCTTAAGATATAAAGACATTTTCTAAATGTCTTTATCTCTAATACTTAAGTGCCAACGGCATTTTATAGAATTACAGTACAATGCATTAAAGCTGACAAGAGTTACTGAAAATGTAATTTTAACAAAGCTAAAAAATGTGAAAAATCACCTGCAGGGAAACCAGAATCTATTTACAGGATTTTTTATATGTTTTTTTTTTCTTCTTTCAGACTAGTATTTCATTTCAAAAGGCATTTACTGCTTCTAAAGGTCTATAAAGTAAAGCAGAATTTTTGTGGAGCTATTTTATTTTGCATCCTTCAAATCTAGAATGTCTTAACTCTGAGTATTAAGTAAAATTTATTCTTCTTGTGGTTTTGTTTATTTTGTAGCTATTATATTCGAAGAATTTTCCCATTATCCTTGGAGCTTGAAAATTGAAAATATTTACAATTCATGGTGAGACAAAAAAACCTCCAAATGATCTACAGTGATGCCACTTTTATTTTAGGATGCCTAATTTTCAGTTAAGAATTACATTTAAAAGGTTGTTAAAGGTGGCCTACAGTTGGGAATGTCTGCTTTAAGGGTGTTTTTTATTTAATGAAAGGCTTCTTCTGCACTTGGTAAACTGCATCATATAAGCATATCTTAGCGAATAAAACCAGAATAAAACAACATATTGAGAAGTAGCTGTTAATCTGCTGTGCTCTTTTACTCTTGTATGAGTCATGAGCTGTTGAGAAAAAAATCACAAATCATTCAAATATTTGAAGTTAATTTATTCTAGTGCTATTTGACAGCAGATTGAGGAAAGTCCTTCAGAAATCAGTGTTTTCCATATTTCTCCTGATTGGACAAGGTATTATTAACATGAGAACAATGATAGCTGTGTTGAAGATTTTGATTGCTTTTAGCTAGATTAAAAAAAATGTAGAAACTCATAAATCACTCAGTCATTTGAATTTTGTTATCTGCTATGTTTTCCTCTGTGGCTTTTAGGTAAACAAAAATCCTTGCTTTTAAAAAATATTTTTAAACTTTTATGTTATGTGAAGTTTCAGAAACAAAAGTAGATGCATTTAGATGAGTAAGATTAAAAGAAGGTGCAATAAGCACCCAATGAATTCCAAGCCTGCTCTGAGAGCATTTCCTACAGGTGCAGAAAGTGAAATGGCACCCCAGGATCTATGAAAATAAAGGTGACATGAGCCATTGTGGGAAACAGTTCACTCCAGTGCACTCAATTTTTGTGGCTGTGATCTGTCAGTTTATGTCTAATCTTTAAGCTTGATGCATTTTCCCATTTTCTTTGTCTCCCCTGAAGAAATCTGTAGTTCAGGTTTCTGAATTCCTGTACCAGGCGGATGCACCTTTTTCAAAGTATTCCAGAAGGTGTCTTGTATTTCATGACACATTTTATCTTTGGCTCCGGATGGAAGTCTCACCCTGTCTAAAACTGAAGGGGAGGATTGTGAAGGATGAGGTGCAATCACATTTTATCCCAAATGTAAGGAGTAAAAATTCAGCCAGAAAGTTTTTTTCCTCCAGCATCAGGTTTGTGTGTTGTCAAAAGCCTTTACAAATGTTAATCGTTCCTGATCGCTTACCTAGCTCTGCTAGCTCAGGTAATTCAGTTGCTAATTACCTACCTAAGTCCCATTGTACCCCC
>VZUI01057271.1:0-18923 GCA_013401135.1 Cettia cetti | reverse complement strand
TGATGGAATGTGTCATGTGCTTGGGGAGCCTTAATGGGCCATTATCAGCCAATATTCCCGTGGGGGGGGAATGAGCAAGGAAAGAGATAAGGAACACTACTCCACCAGGTTTTAACAGCTGGGTCATTACCAGAAAGCATCCACGCCCCTCCCCCCATAGTTACAAGAGACAAAAAAAAAACCAACCTACATTTCCCAAACTGCTTTCAACAGATGAAATAGAATACACATTTTTTTGGTACCATAACCCAAGACATTGACAAAAAGAAACTTTTCCTCCTGCTGATCCCATTAAACAATCTGCTTGGAAGCTTGGCACAGTGAACTCATTGAGAACCCAACATACCTTGACAGTCCATTTTCTTTGATGAAATCACCTTCATGAGTACATATACCTTTGAATACACGTTGCAAAATGCTACATGTTGGTATCTCCTAAAAAAAATTATTACCAGGTACTTGGTTGGGGGCCAACGCATAGCCATTATTTACTGTTTACTGTTTTGCAATGTACCTGTTTAAGGCTGCACTTGGACCCCACTATTCAGCATTTGTTAGCAAAAAATCTTACCTACAAAAGTGACAACTACATGAACTGAGGGAACTGCTCTACTTCTCTGTTAAATACTTCTCTGGTTTTGGATAATATTGTATCTCCCACTTCTATCACTTGCTTATGGTCAAACATTTTGTCTTGCTGTAATTCTGTCGCAACTGTGCATGTAAATAGGTTTAAGAAGTCTAATAACACCAGAAATTTTACTGGTGTAAGCTAAATCTAAAGTGAAATCCTACTCTGATTTATGTATAAGTTCGAATGCCTCACAAAGTATTTTTTCATAAATATTTGGCCACTTTTTTTTTCCTAGTCAGGAAAAATAATTTGGTTAATCTAAAGCTTCCAGAAAGAAAGCCTGTTGTCTAATTTAGATGTTTAAGCTTGATCTCTCTGGTTCTATCACTGAAGATGTTTAAAAATGAGTAATTCTTTCCATGGATAAATTAAGCAAATGTTTCAGGAAATACTTAAGACACATAAGGCTTTCTCAGACTTTAGGTACATTAATCAGGTGAATTTGATTCACTTATGAATTTTTCCTCACATGCAGTTTTCATGATTGCCTTGGTACCCTCTCAGATACAGAGCTCAACAAAGATAAACATTAGCAGCAATGTTCTCGACCATCCTCTATATAATTCGTAACCTAATGTTCTCATGTCCTTATATTTCAATATTGTTTTGAATTTACTGCATGCCTTAAAAGATTAGTTTGGATATTTTATTTTCCAGTTTTCTCTTTAAATCACTTCTCAGTTAAAGACACTCTCCACTAAATAACAAATTTCACTCTTTTATTTTATAGGGGTGCCTTCCTGTGTGTTCTGAAAAACACATGATTTCTAATGTTAATCCTCAACTTTTTTTCTTAAAAGAAGTTGTAATAATAACTTCCTTCAAAATTAATTTTAAAAATTAAGTGTCTTATATATCTTCTTTGTGAAATTTAAAAGTATAACTTCTATTTACATGTCCTTTTTTTTTTTTTTAAGATTTCCCTGTATTCCTATTTTTATTTTCCTTCTGTTTGTCATTTAGGATATTCCCTAGATCTTTGTTCTTCACAAACTTCTCTTGACCTGATTTGTCTTTAAAATTACTGTCTGTTATTTATGACCTCTACCACTTAATTCAGTCCAAAAGTTACTCTTTGCCACTTAGTGAGAACTTGACTCATTATCTGCTCTGTACACTTTGTGGAAATAATAACTTTTTAAAAAGAAATAAATATTAAGACACCAATGTTTGAATTACAATTACAGAGGGGTAAGACTGCATTATAAAGAGAACAAAAAAAATTCTATTTATACTTGTAATGGAATATCACCTAGTACATTTGTTATATCAGAGAACACTTTTCTGAAGACCTTGACTTCTGATAGACACATGATTATATTTGAAGTGCATTATGGCTGTCTCACTGGTAAAGTACTACCGTTTAATGCAGCTATGTTCCTACGCTCCTTTACATATTTAACTCTTCTGTCATTTCTTTTTCCTTTTTTTTTTTTTTTATTTTTTGTGAAATTCCAAGTATAATCAAAAACTTATAAATGACTACTCAAATTATGCAAATTGCAATGTAGGTAAAAATTAGGTTTTTGCTTATAACTGATGAGCTAGTACTCAGTCAGTAAATTATATTATTGGTATAGGTTTCTCTTATCCACCTCCATGGGTGCTGGTTTCAAGATAAAGATACTCTCCAACAGGTTTTTTAGAAAATTGATTAGGATATCAATGTTATAGAAAACCTTTTGGTGTTTAATGCAGAGACTCTTTGGACAAACAAGTCTGATATTTTTAAGTGTGTCTACTCTATAACACTGTTCTTTAGTGTTAGGTCCAGCTCTGAAACAACCTGAAATAGAGTTCTCTGACTGTAGAATTCCCTCATCCCCTTAAAATTTTGCAAAGAATTCTATATTAGAGAAATGGAAACTATGTAAATAACATAAATAAAATTTCAATCAAACTTTTTCAACATTCAGAGACGTAAAATAAGCAACAACCATTTGTTTCTTTTTTTAAATGCCTCAGTCATTATGGCCTATGTTTGCTGCTGCAATTATAACATTTTCTTTCCTGTGATAGAAAAGTGAGGTATTTTCCTTTACAAATGTTGCTGTATGAACAAAAACTAAACTTTGAGCTAACAAAAGCATTGCAGATAAATAGCTAAATACAAGAGCAAGACTCAGGTTCAGAGTTTTTCAGCATTGTATGTTGAAATTTCTAACCCATTTGTGTGCCCACTCTGTTTTAAGGACTATGCAGATCAATGACTGCAACACACTTTCTGCTCCTTACCTATAGCTCACCATAATCAGTTCCATTCCTTCAAGGTTCCATTTCTGCGATGAAGCACATAACCACATTCTTTAGACTGCAGAGGCACAGAGATACATGCAAGAGCTTTCTTGGCTCATTGCCCATGCTTGGGAGGCCAAAGACTATTTCACATTGCACACTGCAGACATACAATGCAGCTGTGGAGCATAGCAGGAGGATTCCTTATCTCACTGTAGCGTCTGCTTGTTCTAGTTTGAATTCCAGCAGCAAAAGCAGCTCCCAGAGGAGTTTGTACTTCATTATATACCAACCCTGAGAGGAATAGTTAGACTGCAAGTTCAGCTTTTTTGGCAAGGAAATGATGTCTTCTTGACAGACACCAAATTTTTGCAGATATACTGGTTGAATATTATGCTTGCTCTTCTACTTAATCTATATGAGTGTATGTGTATAGATTAAGTATAAGAGTGTATTTATATACACTTTATACGAGTGTATATATATACATGTGAGCAATTTTATGACATAAAAATGTTTCCATGTTAAGAAAGCTAATCTATTTTCTAAGACTTTTGAGGGTCTTAAGCTTTGTTTAATTCAGTTTTGGGAAAGTGTTTGGGTCTTGAGTAATATAAAACACCAACTATGAAACACCTGTGGTCTGGATTTGAATGGGGTAGAATTGTCTTCGCAATGGCTGGTATGGGCCTGTGTTTTAGGTTTGTGCTGAACACAGGGTTCATAATATTGTGATGTTTTGTTATTCCTGAGTAAGGCTTGTACAAAGACAAGGCCTTTTCTGGTTTTGTACTCCATGCTGGTGAAGAAGTTGGGAGTGCATGGGATGTTGGGGGGAGACACAGCTGGGAGAGGTGACCCAAAATGGTCAGAGGGATATTCCATACTAGATGACATCATGCCCAGTATATAAAATGGGAGTAAAAAGGAAGAAGAGGAAGATATTCAGAGGGAAGGTGTTTGTCACCCTAGGTCACTGGAGGCCCAGTCTCCTGGAGATGGCCGAACACCTGCCTGACCTTTCGAAGCAGTGATTTCATCCCTTGTTTTGCTTTGCTTCTGTGTGTGACTTTCCCCAACTGAACGGTCTTCATCTCAGCCCACAGGTTTTTTACCCTTCTGATTCTCCTCCTGATCCTACTGCCGGGGAGTGACTGAGTGGCTGCACATGGGACTTAATTTCCTACTGAGATTAAACCACAACAGCCTGTTACTAAACTTTTTGATAGTTTTTTAATACATTTTTTCATAAGAAATGCCTCATTGATTTTCATTCATTTTCTCAATTGAATTAAAAATGTTGTTAAAATACTGACATTTTGAGTGAGTGAAGTCTCTAATGTACTCACCTGCTTTTTTGAATATTGCCTTTCAATCAAATAGAATAACTCACACATTTTACCAAATTTCCTATATGCCCAAAAGCTAACAGCCTTTTAACATTACAATTGCCAATAAAGGCCCCTACAGTTCTACTATTGTTGAAGCCTAAGCATCTAGGCACATATCTTCCCTCAACAATTTCAAGATGTTCAGATTGTAATTTCTCATTTCGATGGATAAGGAATAGACAATTAAAGCAGAAGCACCTCCTGCATTTCCAGTCTGTGTTCTGGTCTCTCGTCTTTGAAATAAACAACATTAAACATGAGGCAGACCTAATAACAAATGACTGGAAGCATCTGTGACCCTGCTTACTATCAGTATCAAAAGCTTGAAGTTAAGGATCTTAAAGTTTGTTCTCAGATAGGTGACTTTATTGCACAGTAGCCCAGTTTCAACAGGATGCATTTTGAGTGTGTCTGCTCCAGACAACTGGCATTATGGGATATGGTCACATATCTTTTGGCTCATATCTTCTTTTGGCTCATAAGGTTCTTTTGAGGGTTATTGTGTGTGCACTTGAACTCACATCAAATCAATCACACTGCTCTAGAAAAGGTCTATTTTATACGCTGTTTAATTCAATGTTGTCAATCTGGTCTAACCTGAGTTTAGAGAGTGATTTTTCTAAGATGCTGACCCAACAGAATGGGTCAGTAACATAAAGATGGAGCAAGGCTTTTGGAGACATGGTAAGCCATAGCTGTTCCACAACTTTGCCTTGGTATGTCTAGCACTTCAGAGAAACACAAGATTAAATACAACCCATATTTCCTACAAAGGTTTATAGAAGCTCTTGAAAATGCTTAAATGCAAGAAGTTAGTCAGTGATCCATTTCTTAATTTGACAGCTTCAACCTCCTCTACAAACATCTAATTGTATGGACCCAGCTTTGACACTTCACTTGAACTGATTCAGAATAGGTTTTGATAGAAAGTACGAGCCTTAGAGATCACTTTATTACAGAGGTGTACAAAATGAGAATTTTGAACTTAGAACCTGTGGAATATTTTAGTTTAGTGCAGAGATTGTATTTTGGATTGCTGATTTTCAGGTAGTGATTTCACATAATTATCAGCTTCTAAATCCAATACCTGCACTGAATAGGTGGACTTATATATATTTGTAAAAGAAATACATCCTTACATCCTTTTTTCCTTGGCTGTAAAATTTTACATTAAAATATCAAATATGAATGCTTTGGGATGGGGGATCTCACATTGCAACGCAACAGTGTTTTACCTCAGTGCTGCTTCTCTGGCCTAAGCCCTTCCTCTGCCCTCCAATTCTTCAGTACCCTACCACTCAGCTGCTGGGAAGAAACATCCATCTCAGTAGTTTGACAGTTGTCCCTTAGTGACAATATTTCCCTTTTGGAGTGCTGCTTCTCATCAGCTTCTCTGGCTCATGAAATAATCACACACAATAGCATCATGTAAAACATTTTACTTTGGTTATTTTCTGTTCATATTGCAAAGCTCTGGGGAAAAGATTACCCATCTTTTACTAAGTAGCAGAGTCCTTATATACCAGAGATTATTATTTGAATTCTTTCTGCACCAGTTCTGAAGCATATTACTTTCACTTGCAATCAGGCATCCAGATTTCTGGGAGTTTTTAATTTATAGGGTTTTTAAAATTCCTTTCTGGAAAGCTGTTTCATGTTTCTTTATTATAAATTGCCAGATTGTACTTTCAAACTGAAGATACATAGGGATAATGTTAGCAAACTGAAATGAATTCCAGCACAAAAATCCCCCACCTCTGCAGTTTCTCAAGGTTGGTGGATTTTTATATAATAATCTTTTTTTAAAGTCATGTATTTTTTATGAGTCTGAGACACACCAATTCCAATAAGTCTTT
This sequence comes from Cettia cetti, assembly GCA_013401135.1. NCBI lineage: Eukaryota > Metazoa > Chordata > Aves > Passeriformes > Sylviidae > Cettia > Cettia cetti. The sequence continues at coordinate 12,807 of VZUI01057271.1, read as the reverse complement.
GGGCTATAGAAATAGAAAAGAAACAGGATGTAATGTTGCATATCATAATATATAAAGCAATCATTCAAATGTAGCTTGCAGTAAGTCAATAAACCTCTACTGTATTGAGGCAACTGAAATGTAGGATATTCATGCAAAAGTTGTTTATTCAGTGTATGAGATCTTTTTTTTCCTAGGTTTTGCAATATGCCTGAAATGTATTGCTAATTCCTAGCAACTAAACCAGTATTAGTGCATTAATGGCAGTGAGAAAAATACAAGGACAGCTTTTGTTTGTGCATTTCTTAGAACAAGAGGCAAAGTCCTGTACACACTTCTGTACTTCTTTTGTCTGCATTGAAATAGGGGAAATTATTCCAGATATGGGTGTGCAGCTCCTTGTGCTCTTGACCATTCTGCAGAACAGAAAATGTTTTGAGAATCTGTTCTTCACAGTATCTGAGGGTCTTTAGGCAGCAAAGTCTATGCTACAGAGTCCCCAGAAAATCTTTTAATGTTACTAATAAATGTAAATTGCTACATGATATAAACCACGAATCGTGACAAACTTCCAAGGTTTCAACTCCATGGAAGCCTAGCCATGGGTTGGTTAAAGCATTTTTATTATAGGCATTAAAAGATGCTATTTGGACAAAGCAGAGTGAGAGGGTCAAGCTGACTGTCTATTCAGAGCAGGATGAGGAGCAGGAGACCCAGGATGACAGTGCTGATTGCACTTACCAGAAGTTACTCAGTGGGAAGGAAGTGACAACAAACAATGTGATAACAAAAAATTCAGAGAATGTTGGTCCCAAGGATGCAGTCTGGGCCTGGAAGTGGAAATAGGAGGAAAAGCCTTTCTTAATGCAGAACCAGGAATATGACCTCGGCAAAGACCACACTGTGTTCTCAGCAAGGATAGTGCCCATTCATGCTCTTGGTAGCAACCCTGGCATACAGATGACATATAGCACACACTTTTGTGTGATGGGCACAACCAAGGCACAAAAATTGACTATTTTGTTTGTGGGGTTTTCACCTAAGAATATCTTTTGGGTTGCAATGAGGAAACTATACTAATGTTGATGTTGGGGCTAGTACCTTGCAAAACCTGGGGCCCAGAAGTCTGCCTGACAGGAAAATCTCTCCATTTGCTGCTGAAACTACTCCTCTCTCTGTGGCAGTGATCCATAAAGACAATTATTACATTTTATAGAAAGTGATACTTAACCAAATCAGAGGAATGAGCTTCTCATTCCTCCTTACCATAGCTGTGACATGGGTGCAATTAAGCCAGGTGTAATCACAAAGACTGCAACCAAGACTACGCAGGCACAACTATTTTGAGGTAATGTGAGAAAAGTGATAGGAATGAACTTTCTTTTCTCTGTATTTCCTCCCCAGACCTACCAATGATGCAGGAGTTCAGAACGGTTCAGAACAATAGGCAGCTCATACTCACATCAAGAGAGCTCTGCATTCAAAAGGAAAACACATAGAATTAATCTAAAGTATATTAGCTGTTATATTTACTTGCCTAGAAGAAAGAAAAATGGTTTCATTAGGATGCCCTCTAGGTTATAAGAGCAGCATTCATTGAGGGAGGAGAGAAACAATGTATTATAATTTTTCTGATAAAGCCAGCGTGAGTCAGATTTAAAACATCAAGTGAAAAACAGTTATGCTGATCACAATCAGTCTCCAAAGTAAAAAAAGACAATGGGAAATCAATACTTCTCTACTCTTTTGTATTCTCTGAGCAGAGATGGAGAGCCTTAAAATTGAATAGATCATTTGCTATGAACTCTTCATTAGGCATTCATACCCAGGACTGAGGTCTCTACATCAGGTACCATTATATAATCTACTTTACAATTCAGGCCCACACAAAATTATGTACTGATAATTCATCAAGAATTTTCAGGTTTCCTCAAGGCAGAAAACTACTATCCAAAATGTCCTGCTTTCAGCTTCTATGGATCTCTGCAATGAAATTGTGCAGGGCTAAGGTTCAAGATAGAGAATTAGCAATAAGATTAATAGAATATGAATTAATGGAATAACTGCAAAAGAATTTTTAAACAAATGTAACATTTAAGTTTTGTGAACTTAAAAACAGGCTAGAATGTTGTTCACAGTGCCACTTCTCTAGCAGAAGCATAGCAAAAAAAAAAAGCTTCCACAAAACCTATTGCTTTAATAAAATCCAACTTTATAACACACTCCATGACTGTTTCAGAAAACATTCTGACAAACAGAATGCAAGGGACCAGGGGCAATTTAATTATAATTTTGTGCGTGTGGAGGTTCACCAGATGGCAAATATCTTTTCTGCAAGAAGAAATCCTTGAAGACAGGGAATGTACAAAGTTCAGATGATACTTTTTATATGTCTGATGTTAAATAGAACTGGAGAAAACAATAAATGACCAGTTAAGAAAGACTCAAAGGTGAATAAGACTTTAAATAAGTTGGACCTCTTAAGCACCCTCATATTTATGCTTCAGAATAATGCATTGTTAATTCTAGCAAGGTTGTTCACACTTCAAGGGTGGCATATGAGTACATTTATACAAATGCCAATAATAACTTGTTTGTACAAGGCTGAGAATCCTCTAAACATCTGTCAGAAGTTAAGTTGTTTTGCTTCCACTAGAGTAAAATGCTTTAATGGAATTACATGTTATCTTGGATAATGCCACCATATTTTCCATTACATCATCATTTATTTAGAGTGTTGAGTTGGGGGACAGATTTCTAGAATTCCACCCGCTTTAGATTTAGATTTTCATTTAAGTCCATGTAGAATTCCAGGACATCTACTTTTTGCATTTATACTGATATTAATACATACACTTATCTTTGGCTTGAGTCTTCCTGTTGGGTTCAAGTTTTAATTGCTTACATTTGACCAATGCATCTCTTCTAAGAAATATAGAAAAAATATCCAAACAATGCTTCATGAGGACGTAGATAAAACCAGCTAGGAATCTGAACTCTATCTCTAGTAAACTTGCAAAAGGAACATACAGAATTGTTATCAGCTTCAGGTGATACCATTTTTCAGAGACACTACATACTTAGTAGCAAAAGTATTTATCTAGGAAATAATGGGCCATCATGTCTGAGTTCTCTTCATTCTGAATGTGTTGGAGTCTGCATTGCAGGGGTGTGAGCTAGTGACACCCTTGCCATCTCTCAGGAAGTTTTTACAGCAGCTGAACTGATGAGGCATGCAGCTAGATGACAAAACTGTGTTTCACAGTAACTTCCTGGAAAACTAGTCTGTGTTAATAATGATCTAATGTAAAACACACACATTGTTGGATAAAATATAAAAATAGATAAGTAGATAATTACAGGAAAACTTGCTGGAGAAATTTTGGTACTAAGCCTCTGAAGCAATGATACAGTTTAGACATCCTTGTGATCTCTGTATAGTGGTTTTTTGTGCCTTCCCCCTCCTCCATCATATGACATTTTTCATTTTCTCTCTCCATGTAGCCCCAAAGTTTTTGCACAGGGTGGGTCCAGACTCAATTAAGATGTATGTAGTGAGGCATCAGAGAAGCTCACCAATTCCAGACAGCACCATGCTATAATAATTAGGTTGTTTTCAGGTCTAAACTGGTACAGTGGTGTGCTACAGTGAGCTAGCACTGTTTTGCACTTTGTATGATTCTAGTTGAAAAAGCCAAAAAAGGTGTAGAAAAAAGTTTTCATATTAATATCTAAGAGCACATTTCAGTAAAGGAGAAATTATGTTAGTTAGCAGTTACATTTATACTATTATTAGAAAATTTAAAGAATGTGTATTTCGTTTAAACTCCCCCTGACACCAGTAGTACTGAAAGCACAACAAAACAGTCTTCAGATCTGGCAGCACAAGGTTATGAGGCATGGGGTCTCAGGGGCTGAATCTGTGTAGGTTTTTAGGCTTTCCACCTCTGAACTAAGAAAACTGAAGTAAGTACATGGATATTTCTGTGGGCTGCAGCTACATGCTTGACTGCAGAGTGGATAGACCTTGAAAAGACTCACCAAGATACTGTGCTGCACCAGGAAGATAGTGATGTCAGCTTTATGGTATTCATTCTGAAAGCAATGTAGATCCAAAGTGTATTTTAGAAATATGCTTTATATAATTTTATTGTTTTTCTGCTCGAAATCTGTTAAATCAGTAAATGATTTAGAACTAGATTTCATAAAAATATATACCTTGCTTAATCTTCTGACTTGCTCCAGACAGAATACTTTCTGCTATACTCTAGACTTCAAAGAATCTTAAGGTTGAGTAAAAAGAAATAAATTAAGTCTGCACCCACCCAAGTTGGAGTAGAAAATTATTATTTACCTACTATGTCTAATATTTTGATTGACTTCCCTGGTCTGGATTCTTTATAATGATCTGCCTTCAATTTTCCCCAGGGGAAACACAGAAAGACCTATTGCCTCAGACCTTTCTCCTCTCTAAGGGAAAGAGGGGTCCACCTCCAAAGCTCTGCAATAACTTACTCATGCTACTACAGTTAGGAATAGTGTTTTATTGATTCATGCTAGGAGATTTGTGGTGAGTAGAGCTGCAGAGTGTTCATTATGATCTGCAATCAATTAATTGTGGACTCAGTGATTCATTTATAGCAATACCATTGCATATCAACCCACTGCCACCAGAATTTAGGAGAAATAACTAGAATACTTTCTTGAAAAGACAGAATGGCATATGATGTATATGCCAACCAGCTATACAACAGTGCTTGAAGAGAAGTTAACCTTCAAACAATCATAAAGTCACACAATCATAGAATATCATATTGGAAGAGACCACAAGGATCATCTGGTCCATTAATTCTTGGCAAAAGTATGGTGTAGGCAAGATTGCCCAGCACCCTATCTAGCTGAATCTTAAAATTGTTTCTGGGGAATCCACCATTTCCCTGGGAAAATTATTGTAATGACTGATTGTTTACATTATGATTTTTTTTCTCTTCTGTCCAGTTATAATATCCTCAGAAGTAACTTGTATCTATTACCTCATGTCTTTTCCTTGTGACTCATTGAAAAAATGGAATGTCCACCTTTTTTACAACCATCCTTTAAGTACTGGAACACCATGGTAATATCTCCCCTAAAGCCTTCTTTTCTCAAAGCTGAACAAACCCAGTTTTCTCAGCCTTTCCTCATATGTCATCCTTCCCATTCCATTGACTGTTTCTGTGACCTTCCTCTGGACCCTCTGCAGCCCACCCACAAACTTTTTAAATGACAAGGACCAAAACTGAGCACAGTGTTCCAGGTGTGGTCTGACAATCATTGAGTAGAGTGAGATAACAACTTTATCACTGCTGGAGATGCCTTTGTTGATGTTGCCCAGAGTTCTGTTGGCTTTCTTTGCTGCAGTAGAACAATGTTCCCTGATATTGAGCTTGCAAACGAAAGACAACTTTCTTCTCCACTTTGAAGTGCTTATAGGCACTCTTAAACAGCTCTCTTTACTGCACACAGTCTCCCTCTCTTTTTTTGACTAGCAATCTTTGTTGAAATACAGTAAAGTTTCCTTTTTATTTTTAGAAGAACTGCAGAGCACTGGATGCTGGGGACAGCTGGAGTGTGTGGGATGTGGCATGCTATTTATTCTCCTCACTCTGAGAAAGCAGCAGATGGGTGACTACTTTATTAAATCAGAGTCCATGTATGGTATCTCCCAGATGTTGACCACATGGTCTGCCTTGCTAGGTCATGAAGAACCTATTCCTGTGTGCCCACTTTTTAAAATTCTGGTTTATAAGTGCTCATTCCACCAAATTGCTGAGCTGCTGATTCACATCTGTCTTGTTTTACTGATGGGATAAGGGAAATGGGCCTTAAAAAAGAAGAAAACAACAACTGAGAGCTTTTCATATAATTTTAAGTACTTTCTGATGCATTTATAAACATACAACAGAGCTTGCAGTCACTTTATTTCAAGTACTGTAGTGTATGCTTTAATGGCACAGCATGCTTATAAATACATTAACTTTTAAAGAAGCAGAAAGATGGGCTTCTAAGATGAAGAGTGGAAGAAGACATTTATTAAGCAAAGGATATAGAAAAGTACACAGGTATTGGTAAAGCAGCTTGTAAATAGCAGAGGAATAAACCTCAGTGTCAGCTAACAGGCATTAGTGCTTGGACCTCCATAATTACACAGCCAATATGGATTCATGATAAGACCCAATCAGGCCAAAACAGAGTCTTGCCCAGATGCTTTGGGTTTCCTTACTCAGCACATGGAGAGCTCAACAGGACTGTTTTTCCTGCTTAGGTGCATGGGAGACACATTTGCTGTTTTATTTGCTGAGATGAAAAACAGGTGAACGTTCCACAAGTGAATGGAAACTGTTTTGTTTTCTCTAGGATAAAAAATGCGAAGGTTTGAAAACTTATAGTATTTCCAAAGAACCAGACCAAGTCTAAGCAGCAGAGCTTCTTGTACCCTAGGAGTCTCCTCATGACTCCACACCACACAGTGCATTTTGAGTGACGTTTCTACTCAACCAGTGCCGTACCTCAGCTCTAAGGAGGTTTGAATCTGATAAAAGTTGTACTTCCTCAAGAAGGCTGCAGAAGAATGATAGAAAATAAAACGTATTCTCTTGTCAGCTTGTCTAGCCCCATGAGGATCTAAGCTACCCACACTGGGGCTGTGAGAGCTCAATTTTCCACAATGGTCAGAGCATAAAGCCGAGTGTGCAGTGCAGCTTCCATGAGCGATTTCCTGTTCCAGCAACTCTGCGGGACAAACTTGAAGAAGTTTTTACACAAAGAAACAGGTACTCAGGGTGGGTGCAGACTTGATTTTACAAGTACATCTGTTCTGTTTATTTTTGCTTCTTTGCAGTGTTATCAACTTCTGCTCCATATGGATGATCCATATTGTGCCTTGGTGAAATGATACCACATTATGCTTTTATGCTTTTATCATCAAACACTACTCATGAAAAAATCACCAGGTTTGCCTAGGTTCATCTGTTCAATTTATTTTCCCAAAACTTTATTTTGAATAAAACACCTACGGTAAATGTGATTTATGTAAATGAATAAAACAAAACAGTTATATAAGCTTTTTGAATCATTCAGATTCTTTCTGTTGCTGTTAAATTGTATGAAATACTCTACCAACATATTTTCTTTGGGCTATTTAATTTCTGAAGTCTTGCAGCTAAATATATGTAATAATAGGACATCTACAAAGGCTTTCATTTTGATTTTATTTCCATTCTCTATGCCAATTTTTTCAGACAAAGCAGCTCTAATATTTCAAAAAGAGTTTTACTTATGAGTTTTTCCAAGTGCCTGTTGCAATCTTTCCCTCCCTATCTTGGAAGTCGACTTTATTTTCATCTTTTTTCTTTACTTCTACATTTTCCCCATCTAGACCTCAAGCCAGAGGAAACATGCCAAAGAAAAAAAATTCTAAAAAAATCATATAACTTTACAGAATAAACTAGACAACTATTTAGTCTATGCTGCTATTTTCTGAGTCCTTTCCCTACCCCAGCTCAACCTTGCAAGCTCCTGACAAGTCCTCTGACCCCAAGTTTCTAGTGACCCAAAGTATGTTCAGGGGAGTGATGAGATCACATAGGTCACATATATTTCTTCTTGTTGAAATAGGAGTAAAATTGAATTGAAATGAAATGAAATTTAAAAAAAAAAATTAAAACAAAATAAAATAAAATGTAAGAAAGAAAAACTGAGTGAGATCAGCAGCAACTTGTATAGCTTGAATATCTTCTGCTCCTAGTACAAGCCATCACAGCCCTATGAGCTTCATTAGACCTGTTTCCTGAGCTTGTCTGAGGACAAAGGATGGCACTCTTGCTCCTTCAGGTGGTTCCTATTTCAGGGCCCTGAGGCAGTTCTGCCTGGTCCATCCTGACCATGGTCTCATTGAGCCTCATCCTGTCCTTGTCCCCAAGTCCAGGGCTGGGGACACATGCCACTGGTGCTGCTGCTGCTGCTCTGGCCCTGGGGAGCCTTAGGCACTTTGCCCTGGCACTCCCTGTGGCCTTCAGCTGGGTCCAAAAGCTGCCTGAAAAAGAAATCAGGTGAGATGAAGTTGTCCTTCTCCTTCGCTCAGAGGACACAGTGCTCACCCTCATGCTGTGATGGGACTTCCAGCTGGTCCATGAGCCCAGCAGGTCTTCTAGTGCTGGTATGAACATGAAAGAACCCACTTGAATATAACCCAACAACAAGTTGGACCCAAAATGAAAACACCCAGCAACTATTGGGACTTCTTGGGATTTAAAATGATGCTCTTTGCCTTGGAGCATCCTACCCTGTCCATAGGGTACCTGTCTTGAAATAAAAAGGTTTTATCTCTCAGTTTTGAGAGAAATAAGAAAAAAAAATCCCTGCCTCATGTTTATTGCGCTCACTTCTATCTTCTATAAAATTACTACTATTCATGTCTTAACTGCTACTTCAAAAACAACAGCCCACTGGTACAGCTGGTATTATAAAAACACTGTCAATGACGACTGGAGCAGTCAAAAAATTGCAGTTAAGTCAGATTTACAGAAGACAACAAGAGGCTTTTTTTCCTGTCCTAACATATCTTCAGGCTGATGCTAACTTAATAGCCAGGCAATCCTGATTTTATGTCCTTTTATCTGGTTTACACTTCAGGCCTATTTACTTCCAGCAGAGTAGCCCTGCCCACAGTGACTCTACTTCAGTGTTACAGAGATACAATTTTGGCTACATCACATCACTATTATGTGTTATGACATCAGCTGCTATCAAGGGTGGACAAACCTATTTTGGTCTAGCACCTCTTCACATGATGAAATTATTCTCAGAAAATAAGGTTATACTTGTGCAACCAGTTTTTTAGAAGAGTTTCTGCCTTAAAATTTGTAGTTGTATATTTATTTCTCTTTTTTTTAAATCAGAAAAATCATCCAAGCCTTTATGTTGATGGGTTATATTTCTCTGGGGCCTTCAATTGCACTCTACGAGTACCCAGAAGAAGGTTGTAAAAAGCTGGGGGATCATTCTCTTCTCCCAGGTAACAAGTGACAGGACAAGAGGAAGCCTTAGCTTGTGCAAGAGGAGCTGTAGATTGCATGTTAGGAGAAATTTCTTCACAGAAATGGGCATTAAGTCTTGGAATAGATTTCCCAGGGAAGTAGTTGAGTCACCATCCTGGAGGTATTTGAAAATTATGTAGATATGCTTCTCCAGGACATGGTTTCATCCTGGACTTGGTAGTGCTGTGTTGATGGTTGGACTTGATGATCCTAGAAGTGCTTTCCAACATAAATAATTCTATTATTCTGTGATAAGGAAAATATTTGTTTCATCAGTTTCATGATGGTAGTTAGAGTGACCAAAATCACTCCTGCCAACAGAATACTATTACGAACACACTTCATTGTTTTGCAGTAAATTTTCTCTCAGTGCAAGTGTATTGGTGACATGAGGAGAAAGGCAATGAATTTGAACCTGTTTCATGACTGGGGGGAAAAAAAAAAGAGAAAATATAGTATTTTTATGTTTTTATCCATCCATATGATGTTTTGAATGATTGTATTGACAGTGTTTATCTTTGAGAAGAGAAAAAGCTGATCTCATTATAAGGCAAAAAAATAATTAAGGCTATAGAAATGGTGTAATTAGGATCTTTTGCCTTGTCTCATTTTGAAATAACAGGCAAATATTGTGTCACTTTCACAGGTAGCACAAGAAAGGAAGAGAGTAAGAAATAACCTTTTCCCACAGAATATGTAGAGCTTGTGAAACTCTCTGACAGATGGCATTGAAGAGGTTATCTGGATTTGGAAATGGAAGAATCAGTTCAGTAACAAAAAAATCTACCATTATAAAATATGTATTTACCATAACAGAGTTTGGAAATATCTTCCTTTTGGCTTTATGGTATTGGTCAGCCTGTAAGTAATACAACGAAATGAATTATTTGCTAGAACTCTCAGTTTTCTTGTCTTCCGAAGCATCTGTTATCTGCTTAATCAAACTAAGCAAGATGGAAAATTGTATATAGTGATAATCTATTAAATCAAATGGATCAAGAAGAAAACAAAGTTGAAAAGAACAGAGTAACAAAATGGAGTGATGTACTTTTAGAATGAAAATGCAAAGGAGAGGATGAAGGAAAAGAAGCAAAATTATTTACTAGGATGATTTTGCAGCTGTTGGCCCCTATCAAAGCTTTACATAGCCTTAAGTACAAGTGAAATCATAGACATAAATGCACTTGTGTATTTAACTCTTCTAATAACATTGAAGACTGTGTAAAGGTGCCAGGCAATTATGGTTGAAGGTGTTGCTTAATATTTACTTCTGTTCAAGACTTAGTGGCTTCAGGCTCAGAGGGGGGTCTGGGTTTTTTTTTGTTTTTTTGTTTTTTTTTCATAAAAAAGGTAGAGCCATTACTCTGTTCATCAAATTTTTAACACATCTGCTATCAAAAACCAGTATATGGAGCTGCTTTTAAACTGCTTCCTTCTCTTCTTTGATCGTGTACTATCCACGTGCTAGCTTGTTTTTATGGGCAATGCACTGCAAAGCAGTGTTTCTGCTGGCTTGGATCATAATGAAGGCCGATATTCCCTGCTGGGACCAGGCATAGATGAAAAATCAGTCTTTATATTACACAGCAGAAGTATGAGAGACCTTAAAACAGGTGATTGACTTGTATGGACAATGATGATCATGAGAAGACATTTACTGGAACTCCTTTGCCGTAAGGAATTGCATTATCCTCGTCAAGATTGGCAGAGTATTATTTTCCTTACCTGTTCAAGGGGAATGAATGGATGTGGTGTAGCTGCTTATGGCTTCTTCCAGTCTGAAACAACAAACCTATTCCTTGTAGTTTGGGATGGCATCTTCTCTTAAGAGGGACTCTCTTCTTAACCTCAAAACCACAAAAAAAAAAAAAGAAAAAAAGGTAAATATTTACTGTTTTATGTAACGTTAGCATAGAATAAACTGCATAAGTGTATATGTACATATTTATACATATATATGCCTCAAATAGTAACATTTTTAATATTTACTCACTTCTAATTATCCTATATTTTTAACATATATATATAATTGCAGTCACTGATATTGAAAAAGTACAAGTATTTTTGGACAACGGGATTGTGTGAAGAACAAAACAATCCAAAAAATTGTGATTATCTTGCTCTTTTTCTACTTCTCCTTCTTCTCTGTGCCTCAGCCTACAGTCCTTTTGCATTTGATCCACAGCACACAACTCAGATAACTTGCTCTCTGATGCTAAGGCTATAGCTCATATGTTAATGCAGATTTATACCACAGCTTTTGCTCAGTCCAGCATCCTAAAAAAAAAAAAAAACAAAAACAACTTTATTTCTTTTTATTTATTCCTTCTTAGACTAAATTTTGAGTATCCCACCCACCAAAACCCCATTTAAAAATGTCCTGTTAGAATACCTCCTATCCCACTGCAACTTGCATCATACTCCCATCTATCTCAAGTCCCAGCAACACAGAGAAAATATTTTATTGGACTGAATCTGCCTGTGGGGTCTTCATGAGATGTTTTATTTCTTTCCTGGTCACTTCATACAATTTTCCTTTCTTTTTTATGATGTTTAAATTGAGCTTTAATTTTTTGGTTTTTTCTTGTCTATGGTGACGCATTTTTTGCTGTATTTTGCTGCAATAGGAGGGCCTTTTAGCCCTCCTGCTGTAACACCTATGGAAATGTCTTATTCCCCTCCACTTAAATATAAACACAAGCTAATGTCACTCCTGTCTTAAAGTGGGCAGGAAGAAAGGGAATGACAGGCAGGTCAACCTCACCTCAATCGCCAGGAAGGTGATGGAGCTGTTAATTCTGAAAAACCTTTCCAGAAATGTTAGGGGCTTAACATCAGCCCACATTTTGTTACTGTGTTGGTGACTGAGCACCAGTACTGGTTGTCCAAAGAGGAGGTGGAGGCTCCATCTCCAGACATAGTCAAGAGCTTTCTGGACACAGATGTGGGCAACTGGCCCTAGGTGGCCCTCCTTCAGCAGAAATGTTGAAACAGGTGACTTCTGGTCACTTCCAACCTCACAGAAGTCCCTCCCAAGCTCAACCATCCTGTGATTCTGTGGCTGAATTGGTAGTCTTTACCTTGATTTTGAATATGCATTAAGAAATTACAGTACTCTCCTTATGTCTTTTTTTGTTAAAAACAAAAATTAAATTAAACAATATGCATTTTCCAAATGCAAAAAAATGCATTTTTCAAATGTTCATGACTAATTTTTGTGAAGAAGTATTTCCTTCTGTGATTATTTTATAGACTGTAAAAATTATAATCTTATAGTTATTTAGAATGACTTGCCATAGAATCCCATACTTCCTTAATTTAAATCATAAGATTATAGCACTGAAGAATAAATCAGGTTGGAATAATTCTAAAGAGATTCTAGTCAAACCACCTGCTCAAAGCAAAACAATCTATGAGATCAAAGTTTTCTTGAAAACCTCCAAGAATGGACACAATCTGCCCCAAGAGCTGACTGTTCTCATGGTTGCTCTACCATTTGAAAGTTTCTCTTAGAAAACATCCTAGTCTGAATTTAAATGTCCCAGAAATTGAAACTCTCTCACAGGCTTTCATCAATTCTGCTTCATTTCAACTCCAATGTTTTTCCTTTTAGTTGCCAGTCGTTACATCTTTGTATATTTCTGTCTAGAAGTTTAAAGAACTCTTTGCTATCATATTGGATAGATAGATAGATAGATAGATAGATAGATAGATAGATAGATAGATAGATAGATAGATAGATAGATAGATA
>VZUI01057268.1:0-50452 GCA_013401135.1 Cettia cetti | reverse complement strand
GGAAGGGAAGGGAAGGGAAGGGAAGGGAAGGGAAGGGAAGGGAAGGGAAGGGAAGGGAAGGGAAGGGAAGGGAAGGGACCAAGTATTTCCAGAAGGATCAGCAATCACAAAGAAACTAATCACAAGCTAAGAAATTATCTAAGGGAACACAGAGGAAGGTAACAATATGAAGAAGACAATTTAGAAAATATTTGGAGAAGTAAAATTCATAAATACTCATTATATCTTTTAAACACATGTCCAAATTAATGTGTTCTTGCTTCTTCCTTTCCCATTAAAATATTTAGTGCAAAAAAGACATGTAGGGTAAAATATTGTCACCAATATTCTCTTCATATTAGGAAATAATTACAACTTTTTCACTCCGAACTTTTAAACATGTCCTAGTTGGAAATGAATTGCCTTTGACTTGCTAAAAATAAGCATAAGAAATTTAATCTAAGTCCATCACCAGTGCAATTTATACTCTACACCACTTCTGTAAAGTGTAATTAACAATGCATTGCTATAATTTATTATTGGTTCAAAAAGCCTGAAAATCAGATCCTTACAGCAAAATAGGAAAATGGGAAGCTATATGCCAGACATATTATTCTAGCTTATATTAATTCAGATATTTTACCTTTGGTGCACATCCATCTATCCACACAACGTGAATGCTCCATTGAGAATGATGCTCAGTACTGAACTTTTGGCTCAATATGAAATATGAACTCTGAAGCATAGCTGCAATAATACTTCCATTTGCATTATTATGATTAACATTCCTCTGAATAGGAAGCATCCAGTAATATTAATTGCAGAAATAGCGAGATTCCAATTGTCATAAATCATTGTGCAGCGTAAAGTAAGCTCTCAGAAAACAGCACAGAAAAAAACCTTTTTTTGTTGTTGTTTTTTGGGTTTTTTTCTGAGTTCACTTCAACCTCATTTTCACCAGGCTTTTTTCATTTGTGTCCATTTACAAGACAGTAGCTATGCTTTTCTCTTGATTAACACATTCTTTTCAGTAAGGTCCCAAACAGCTTTCACATGAAAGGTTGAATCCAACAGAGCATGTTTTTTGACATTAGAGACTTAGCATTCATCCACAGTTAATTTATCACACAGATACTTCCTGTCTCACAGGAAGGAGAGTGGCCTTGAAGCCAATGTTCTTGGTCTGATCAGAAGTTTTCTTGACAACAGTTGAAAAGAATGCCTTTTCAAAGATGGTGATTGCTGAATTCATTTAATAATTGAAAATATGGGAGGGGAAAACCACACAGTTTCTCTATTAAAGCACATGGAGACATTTTGCCTTATTTGAAACAACATCATCACTAAATCTGCACGATCTTATTGAAATTTAATTTATATATTTATATATTTGTATCAAGTTAACATTTCCCCTTCACTGCCATTTCTTTCCTCCACAGTTAGCAAAACTGTCAATATTCATTGATTCATCAAAGCAAGCAACCCTGACTTTTGGTGCATCAGCTTTCATTTGTAACAGGCACATGATCCAATGATTTATTTTGATGTATTACATTGTACCCTAAAGAGCATCCAAAAATAAAAATGCTTTCATTAGAAGTGTTGTGAAAACAAGGCATATGAATCATGGACCACACACAAGGAAAGAAAAATTTCTTGCAACCTGTGCTCTTTAGTCCAGACTTTAGATGGCTGGATTGCTTTGGAATTTGCTTGCTTGGGGGTTTTTCAGTAATTTTGTTTCCAAATGTATCATATATTCAAATTGCAACTGAGGGGTCCGAGGGGTGTTCAGAGCTGGAAAGAGCAGAGTTTTCCTAGCTGGTGTCTTGCTTTGATTGACTCACAGTAGGTGAGATGCCCCTGAATTACTGTGGTATCAACTGATGGGTTCCTAATGACATTGAGTTCCTAATGACAGTGCCCACCTTTCATGAAAATGCCTTTTCTGAGATAGCAATTAGTGCCACCCTCAAAAAGACAGAAATGATCATAGATGGCCTAGCTGCCTGGCTGCCAGCAGGAGGGTGAGGAAAGATCATGGACATCTCCTCACCAAGGACATTCACACTTACTGGCATTTCTGGCCAAGATACTGTAGTCCCCATCTTTGGTCCTGATTGGAGGACCCACAAAGCAGTTATACATCTTCAGGTAGGAAAAAGTAGTTCCAACTACAAATAATTATTTTAGCAGACATTTACCATTAAACACAAGTTTAAGTCTCACTGGGGACTGCAGAGCTTCAACATGTGCTCGAAGTCAAGTGTTCCCTCAGAGGGCTGTGGCTGAATGGGGGCAGTCTAATGAGCTGGAGACACTTAGGACCAGGATTAAATCCATATATGCCTACATATACTGGTCGCTGCTGCTTCTGATTGTGTCTGTGCTGCACATTTCTCTCCAGCTCCTTTTCCATTATTATCCTGTGCTGTAAGCAATGACACTGACACAGCGACTAAGTGGAGTGAGGCAGGAAGCGGAGACAGCACATGCAGAAATGAGCTGAAAATCATCCTCCCAAATGAAGCCCTGCTCACAGGACAACATCTCATTATTTTGTTCCCCCATGGTGAACAGAAAGGCACAGCTGATGTGTTTGGAGATCATAGACATGTTCCAAAAGGCAGCAAATGAAAGCAGAAGAGAGTCTATTTGGGTTATGCAGAGCCAAAGCCTTTCTGTAAGATGGCATTTTGCTTTGCAGTGACTAAAGCCCAACCACCACCATAACCTTTTCACTCTCTACAACTCCCTGGGAGGAGGTTTTAGCAAGGTGTGGATTGGTCTCTTCTCCCTGGCAATAAGCAACAGGACAAGAGGAAATGGCCTCAAATTGTGCAAGGGGAGATTTAGATTGAATATCGGGGAAAGTCTCTTCACTGAAAGAATTGTCAGGCACTAGAACAAGCTGCCCAGGGTAGTGGGGAATTTTTAACTTCACCAGCCAGAAAGGTGCCCAGTGGAGTAATGCTTTGCACATCCCAGTCAGTTCCAGAACTGTTGTAATGGCCATTTCACTGTATTTTGTCTCTTACATTTTCTTTGTTTGGTTGGGTTTTTTTGAGTTATTGTTTGGGTTTTTTTTTTTCCTTTAAAAAGGGTAAAGCTGTTTTTTAAGTGGCTTATAGAGCAAGTTAAAAAAAGATTGCACAGTGGAGGCTTCTCAGAATTAAGATAATTTTCTCAGCATGTAGTAATTTCAAGTGAAAAATTGGATTTCTAGGAAATGAGAGCACAAGTAAAGGACGTAGAATGCATCCCAGAAGGATTACATTTTAATGTTCATCAATGAATTGCAGTGCTGTGCTCTTTGCATTCCAAGGTCTTCCTTCTCACTTGTTGCAAGATCACCAGATATGTTTTGTGCGAAAAATAACTTTCATGTTCTACTTTTAACTGTGCCATACCTAAGTCTCATTTGCTTGCATTCACTTTGGTCATCAGAGACGTATCCCAGCTAACTTCTGACATCTGCATAATGGAAGTTAAAGAGCTATTGGCCTAGACTAAGTTATATGTGCAGTTTTAGTTGAATGAGTTACCAGTCAGTGAGTCTCACCCCAAGCTATTTTTTCTCAGGGCAAATGAATAACCACTCCACCAGTCATTAATTTTAATGTTGCACTGACGAAGGCTGAGCAGCATTTCAGTAATGACAACTGTTCATAATACTGCAAGAGACCACAGTAACAAATTTGGTAAATAACTTATTTTATCATGCCAGGAGAACTCAACAACAAAATATCTTGTTCTGGCCAACTGGAGCAAAGAAATGGGGCATTTCCATCAGCCTGCCAAGTTGCAACCTAAATGAGCTGCTTCTGTTGTGGAAGTTTCACTCATTGAACTTACATTTCAGGAAGACAATGAAACTATCAAAAGGCAACAACATTTCTCTCACAGAAAAATTGGCCCTCTACTTGCCCAGTTTAAAATTAGCACACCCATATTATGAGGCACTTGAACAGGCTGTCCAGAAAAGTTGGGGATTCCTCCTCCTTGGAAGTGTTCCAAGCCAAACTGGATGGGACTCTGAACAACATGGTCTAGGGGAATGCCATGGCAGTGAGGTTGGAACTAGACAATCTTTATGGTTCCTTCCAACCCAAAACATTTTAGGATTCAAAATCCATCTGATCAAAGCTTGCAAACATTTTAGAAAGCCATCGTTCTTGCAAATGTGAAACCTTTCTTTGGATCTTACTGCAAAATTTGCTTTGACATGCTCATAATCCATATAGCAAAATTCAAAGCATTAAAATATGCCTTTTGTGCAACAGCATTGCCAAAATAAATATTTCCCTGGTCTACTGTGAAAAAAAGTCTTCTTTGGCTTCTGGGTCAGTTTTTTAGCTACTCCTTTATCTGTGGGAAAAAAATGTTTTTTCTGTTGAGTTCATTTAATAAGTAAAAACATTTCTTCTGGCCTATTTGAACTGTGTATTTAAAATGTCATTAAAAAAGAAAGAGTTTTTGTATTGCATAGAAAAGTATCACAGTATGTTGCTCAGCTCACAACAGATGTTTCTGTAATTGTTCCTTGATTCTGTAGTGGCTTCAGGTCTTTCAGCAGAGCCTTGACCAGCAATAAAATGTAATTTGACCATCAATACACTTTTCGTTAAAGCTGTTAAATGGAAGGAATAGTCTTCCCCTTTATCCATTGCTGATCTAATCCAAAACCCTTCCACAGATTTCAAAGGACAAGTAATTGCTCCCCCTATTTTTTTGCTGGAGGTACATATGCTGACATTGAGAAGTTTAGAGGAGCACAGCTATTGAGCTCAAGGATGGAAAACTTGACCCTGATAAAGGCTGGAAATCATGGAGTAAGCTATATGGACCTCACGTTTCTTGTAAACTATGAATACTCCTGCATCTCACCTTACAGATCCAATCTAGTAATTTTGTTTATATGTCTGAACTTTGACATAGTCTGGATTGGAAATGGTGAGAAGTGAGGCTTCCTTGCAAAGTTTTTATGCCACTTGCCACTGATAGTACTTTCTCCTCAAAAAATCCACTGAGAAACCTTTCTTGGGAAATTTCTTAAGGGTAGAACACAAAATGCCAATGATTAACATCAATGATTAACAAGATGTACGAAGTGAAAGCTTGCAGTATAACCATTGTATCAAATTAATGGACATGAAATAATATTAGAACATAATTTAAAAGCTGTTTTCTCAGAAATTAAAAAATTACGTAGCTGCTGGAGTGGACCAACAGGTAGACTGGGTTAGATAGTTCTGCACCACTTTGGGGCCTGAAATGTTTTTCTGAACCAATTTCGTAATTTGCAGTTGATTTACTGGTTTAAATCAACTGATTGTTGCATTAATAAGAACAGTAGGATGTGAACAGAGCACAAAGACACTGCTTCTGAATCTGAGTACTCCTGTGTTGGGAGGATGTGCTCCTCACCCTCGTCTCCTCCCTTCCTGGTGGTGTAACACTGCTGGGGAGGATGTTGAGAAAGGGAAACATTTTGGGTGGATCATGTAGGGACTTCTGATTACCTCTTCTGTGCCTCTACCTCCAGCTCAATTTGATCACACCCCAAGACTTGACAGGCCCAAAGGGGTATGGGCAGTGGTTTACCTGGGTCTAACCAAGGGTTTTTCTGACCTGGAGAGATGTCACCACCTGTCAGGCATCTTCTGGGCTGGTGTTGGACACAACACTTAAGAGAGACCTGCACCTTTCCAAATCAGTGAAGAAAGGCCAGGTTGGATGTCCTGGGACATACCAAATGAATCAAACCTTTAACTGATCTGAGAATACATTCATAGCTGTAGCCTCTGCAGTGCACAACACGTTATGTCTACCCCATTGCTGCATGCTTGGTAGGCTGTCCTACTGGCCCTCATGCTGAGGCAAATGTAGGCATGCTGTGATGCCCTCTCTGGAAACCATGGAAGAACCATGGAAGAATTTACCTCCTGTATTTAGGAATGGTATTGACATTTGATTGGCTTTAACGAGGGTCCCCACTGCAAGGGAGCAATCAAGGTTAGAGCCACGGAAAGGTTTTCATTTGTGATGACAGGAGAAATCTGTGGCCTCTAAATGCCCTTTGCTTCCTAATTTGTCTATTCTGAAAGCCCAGGGTGAATAATTTAGATACTTCTGGAAAATCCCAAGAATGAGGTGGTATTAAAAAAAGGTTGAAGCATACATTTTTATTTATATGGCTGGACACACACACACACACACACACACACACACACACACATATGCGTATATATGCATGTAGTGAAATTTTCTGTTACCAAAAGAACTCCAAATAGTACATGAGAGCTGAACAGCCGGAGCTAGATTGGTATATTGTACTGTACTGTAGTGACTCAGCACAGGAGTATTTAATTTCCTCCCTGAGCCAAGATGTCTTTCCTTCTCTACTGGAAAGACTGGGGCAGCTGAGCTGCCTTTGTTTTTTACTGAGTACCTATGATGATACCTTGTAAGGAAGATGCTGTGGAAAAGAATTGCAGCATTTTTCTAAATTTCCCTTAAAATAAATAAAAAACGGGCATTCAGAAGAACTCAAATCTCAGAATAATCACACCCAAATGCAAAAATCCCATTCAGTTCCTAACTCTGCCAGAAACAACTTCTGTGCCATGAGGAAAACCCTACTGCTAACCCTTAATTCAGACCTTCTTTCTATTTAGCCCCTTAATCAAACAGGGACACACATTCTGTCATTTGCTGGGACAGCAAGAAGGAACTTGTTTAATGAGATACTGTAACAGCCCCTCTGTCTGACTTGTCACAAGTGTCTTTACAGCTGTGTTTGTACCAGGAAAAATTCACTGAATTCAGGAATAGTTCACTGAATTATTTTTTATAATCAGTCTTACTACCATCCCATCCTGGCCCAGTTAATAATTTGTACAAAAATAACATTTCTGCTTCTATAGAAAATTTGTAGTTCTCTAATGGCAACAGCCCCCCTTATCCAGGCTTCCTCTCGGGACAGTATGTTTTACAAATGACATTAAATTTTGACTTGAGCTACTCTTCCTCATTTAGCAAGGAGGGTGTCACGCTAATGTTATCATCTTGAGTAAATTGATGGGATCTTTCCCTGTACAATAGAAGTTGAATAAAAGCAGAGGATGCTCACACATCCCTCTTGCTCAACTCCCAGGACTATATGCCTCCCGCTGCTGAGTAGTGTAGATTGGCATTTTACCTCTTATCAATAGATCTCCATCATTCTGAATGAGAATGACAATCCTTCAGACCTGGTTTTGTAAAGCAAACCTATATCCATAGGAGCAATTAGTCCCCTGCTGTGAGTTTAGACATGCCAGCTACACTGCAGCTGCTGTCTGTTGCCAGCACTAAATTTTCCTCAGTAGTGGATAAACGTGTTTAAACACTTTGATCTTCTTTATCTCAGCCAGGAGATTTGAAAGCCTCCTGGTTGAACTAGTTTTCTTTCGGGTGAAACTCCATCTCATCCACCATTTCAGTGCTGACCCGAAACATTTGCGCTTTATTTACTGGAGAGGCATCGTCTTTTGAAATGGCTTCTCACATCCTCTCAGGAAGACTTTTTTTTCATTCCCCCCTAACACTGAGCTTAAGTAACTGTACTTCAAACAGCAGATAAGAGGCACAAAGGGGACTCAGTCTTCTACGCAGCAATTCAGAACCATCTTAATCTCCATCCCGCACTTTCTGATTTTCTTTTTAATCTTCCACAGCACAGTGTGCACCAAACACAGCTGAGAACTTGCTATTTAAACTGCCTTATTACTGTTATACTATGAAAGCTTATTGCCTGTTTGGAATAGATGAGCACAAATGAACAAACACAAGGGAACAGGCATCTTAGATGTGGGTACAGCAGAGGAGATGATGGGAGATAAGAAATAGTGTCAGGTTGAGATTTAGTCTGTTTTCTCACTTCACAAGGAGCCACAAGTGAACTATAAGTGATGTGAAACTGCTGAGCAGGGAAAAGCATGGGGTGACTGTCAGGCTTATTCCTCCAACAACTGCAGAATTCCTGATTTTCCAACTCGAACTCTTTCCCTCTTTGCACACCATAGGGTTGGTACAGCTGTGAATAGGGAATCCAAATCAAATCTCATTAATGAAATTACTTATCTGAGCTGTGGATTGTAGATTGATTTACCACCAAACTGACTAAATTTACTTCCATATAAAATGTTACCTCCTGTGATAAAAACAAGAGTTACACTGCTTGTAAAGCTGATGAAAAGAGGCAAAGAAGAAACCTTACTGCATACTGCATTTCAGTACTTAGAAGTGGCTTATAAGAAAGATGGGGACAGACTTGAGTAAGGCCTGTAGTGATAGGACAAGCGGTAATGGATCTAAATTAAAAATAGGTAGATTTAGAGTAGATAGAAAAAGGTTTTTACAGCAAGGGTGGTGAGACACTGGCACAGTGCCCACACAGGTGGTGGATGCCCCATCATTAGAAACATTCAAGGTCAGGATGGCAGGGATCTGACCAACATGGTCTAGTGGAAGCTGTCCCTGCCCATGGCAGGGGGATAGAATTAGAGAACCATTAAAGGACCCTTCCAACCTAAACCCTTCTGTGATTCAGTGATTCCAGAAAGAGCCCAGAGAGTTTCACTGATATTAAGACTTTCTGAATATCAGGATCATATTAAAAGAGCTGTGCTCTTATCAAAATATTTGCTCAGAAATGCATGCAAAGCGTTTTCCTTCACCCCAGTATCTGGTGCTGGCAGCGAGTGACACAGAAGTAACAGAATAATCAGAATAAACAGTGTAATTAGAGACTTTTATTTTTTTTTTCATAAGGGCTTGCTCCCTAGGGATGATTTTAGTACCATAGACAATCATAAAAGGTGATAGAGAGACAGATAACTGAGTCAAAACTTAGATGAATTTTGTTTCTGCTGCTGTTTGAGTGCTCCCACCCTGCACCAGCTGGTTTTATTACACAGGTGGATGGAATGTGTTCTGCTCCATTTCCAAGGGAGCCACACAAGCTCAGCATAAATCAGTCAGCGAGTACCTTGAACCACACATATTAGGAATGTAAGCAAGAGGAATTCCAAAATGAAGCATGTTTAGACAAAGAGGCAGTTATGGCATGGAGAGGGAAGGAGTGTAAAACTTTCATCTGGAATCAGGGATGGAGCACAGTAGCTCAAAGAGGTGGAAAGTCTGATTCTTTATTTATATAGCCTCACAAATGGGGTGATTTTAATCCCCTGCATATGATATAGCAATATCTATTAGAAGTGAATATCACAGACTTATTCCCAAGGAGGATTTAGGAGACTGGTCTCATAATATCCACACAGTTCAGTGAGCCAGATTCAGGTCTCATTTACAAAGAGTCTGCCCAGGTGTGCTTTTATGGACATTGAAGTTACGCAGAATGGAGGCAAATGATACAGAAATGTCATGGGTTTGCACTGCAGACATAGAAGGGGTGAACAGAGAGGCTCATGTCGCTGCATGCTGCAAGCTTGACTATAAAAATGCATTCCCAGTGGGTCAGCACCTGTTTAGATAAATGGTTTACTTGAAATACACAATGCAGGAGAGCTTGCTCATTTATCCATATGGCACTAACACGAATTGCCAGCTGTGGCCAGTCGTCCAATATGTTCTCTCTCCATCTATGACATATGAAACCATATGGAATCATCTATCCATTAGGAAGAGATCATTTTCAGACAGGAAGGTTTTCTGACACAATTATTAGCTGTGGTGTTCTTGACCAGGAAAAGGCTGAAATAGGCAGGAAACAAAAAGAGGCTTGTGTTGTCTTAAAGGGTCATGTGAAGAATTTTCTGTTTTTAAATCATCTTTCAAGCTCCTTTTCTTTTTTTTTTTTTTTCTTTTAAAGAGTGCCTTTTATCTCTCAGCTTAATGTCATTTTGCTGCATGAGATGCCTTTCTCTTCACCCATTTCTGCAGTGAGTGATCATGGCACAGGAGGCCACTGGTTTCCTTGGAGCTTGGGTTTGACTGGGGCCAGCAGGCAGGTACGTGACTTGCTAGAAACAGTCTCCTTTAGGAGCAACTGCTGAACACCCTGTTCAGCAAATAAGTGGTCCCAGAACTGTGACTCAAATGTACTTCCTTCCCAAGTGTCCTTGTCTACACAATGTAGACTTTGCTCTGAACCAATGCTAAATACTGTATATCAGCATAAAATCAAAGGAAAACAGTGTCAAAACAGAGTCACTGGCTGAATTCAATAATATCTTTATTGAGACAGAAAATCCTATTAAGGCAGTTTGCCTGCTCTGAATCTGGAATAACTCAATTACTCTTGATTTGCACCAATGCAAATGAGATGAGAATCTGCCCCCAGAACACTTGCTAGCTATGCTCATTGACATGATCAGAAGTACAGTGTTCCCTATAATCAGCCTTGGTTTACCTCTAATGGATATAAGCAGAGACAAGAGCCTCAGGCATTTCAGGCTGTGGAGTGAATAGCTGATCCCTGTCTGCCTGTAGAGCACGCAGATTATGCATGGAGAATCAGAAAAGCTTATTTTGGAAATTAAGCAGGCCCCAAATGAATCTGAAATCTGAAAATATTTCTTAACAGCAGCACTTACAGATACAGGACGTCTTCTCCCATATGCATTGTACCTCACCTAATCCAGCAGAAACCTTCTGAGTTAAATCAGCATGCAATGAAAATAAGCTCTGACCTGTGGTACAGCCCAGACTACCCACGGAAGAGAAAAATAGCATAATTACTACTAACTTTACAACTAAATTTGAAGTAAGACATTCTTTGATCTAGCACCCTGGTACTTGAAACAAGGTTTGGGCTGTTACATCCAGTGACTACAGACAGACCAGTCTGCAGACACTTCAAAACTCAGTTGTGCCAAGTGCAGACTTAACAGATGATGCCAATGATTGGTTACTGTCTTCTGCTCAACAATGGGGGGGCCCGTCTCCAGTCCTCTTCTTCCCCTTCCTGTTTTACAGGAGTTGAGGAGATAGACCTTTTGAAAGGATTTGAATCTGGGTAACAAGTTTTGTGCTGTCCTGCTAACAGTGTCATATTATATTCTGAAAAAGTGAAATAGACATCTGCTTGTGGCACCACCACAGGCCACAGTTAGGGAAGTAAATGGGAAGCCAAGATGAAGACAGAATATATATATATATATCTGTCTTTGTAATCTATCTATCTGATGCTTATCAGAACACAGTAAGAAACAACAACCAAGAACCTTTGCAAGCAGTCTAGAAGTTACTCACACCATAACAAGGCACTTTAATGTGCAGTAAGTGGAGATTTCAGGCAACATTCTCCTGGTTAGATGGCCATATGCAGAAGGTGATCACAACAAACACAGTAAGTGAGAATTCATATAAAACACTTCAGAGTACTTTAGGTACCTATTTACAAGCAACACAAAGCACCTTAAATCTTCTGCTAGTCAATGCAGAAATTTCCAGATAAAGTAACATTTAAAATTAGTATTTAACTAACTGATTGCATGGATAGCCCAGTATTTGTCCACTTGGCTGACAAAACAAGGAGACAATGACTCAGTCTTGCCTAGAGACAGGACTAACTGGGAAGCAGGATTTGTTTCCTGTCTATATGGAACGAACTCCATACATTAATATTTCCAGGGACATTAGCCCACAGTTTTCCAGTCCTTTTCTGGCACGGTAGTTCAGCTAATAAAGGATGCTGTTGACCATCTACTAGTCATAAGCAGCTGTTCCACCAATTCTCTCTTTTTCCCATAACCAGGGACACTTTTATGATGCTTATGAGATGTTTCTGAGTAACTTTTTTTCTTTCCCAAGCTACAATAATACTGAGCAGCACTGGCATAGTGGCATCTCAGGAGGTTTCTAGTATACCAGCAGTTCAGCTTGAATGTTGTGATTCCAGGTTTTTTTGCAATCATTTACATATTTTTGTGACATCATGACAATTGTTATCCCACTGATGATTTGCCTTTCTTTCGACCTTTAACTGCTTATATGTTACATGTCTTCATCATGTATGCCCAACATATTTTAAATCACTACATGCAAGCATCTCAGCAGAGGAGCAGTTTAGCTCAGTGTCATGTCATGTCATGCCATGTCTTGGTAGTTCAACCCATTGTTTTCCCAGCTTTAAATCCATACTGGCAATTTTCTCACTCATATTTCTCACTCACTGCCAGCTACCAAGTCAACACATCACTTTAGCTCTGACATGTATATCTCTACTTTAGGCCACAATTCGAATCAAAATGCTTCTTAAATCTACCAGTGTATTGGTTAGGACTGTGGAGATCACAATCAATCAGGAAGTGATAAAACAAGATAATTCATATGCTTTGGTGCATTTTTATGTACAGACAGGGTGTTTAAAACATACAGATACACAGAAATATTCCACATAGTCACCAAAAGTTTATAAACTGGCATTTGCTGCTTTCATAACTGTATTTGAACAAAACATTCTAAAAATTCAGCAGCATTTAGAGGTTGCTGTGCCAGCCTAGCATATTTGCTGGGAATTGATAGGATTGTTTGCTTTTCTCAGTCTTCCTTTGTTTCTACATCCACTACAAATGAGCGCTATACCACTGGTGCCAACCTAAAGGAGTATTCTGAGAACATGGATAATAAGCTCTCAAGCACAAAGCATTCTGGATATATAAAGCGTTAACAAAGCCTACATGCTGCACAGACCATGCTACCCATCTTGAGTAATAATCTCTTCCACAAAAAAGTTGCCTTTCCACTCGTAGGAGCAACAAGCTCCTGAGCTACCCATCAGTCGATTTCAGAGCCATTGCACTAAAATCTGGAGAAAAGAGTCATCAGAAGCTGTCTGCTTTAGTATTTGTCACACTAAACCTTTAAAAAAATCCTGCAGGAGCATTTAGTCTCAAAATTTTTTTAACATCTCTGGTCACAAGTCAAAGCCAACTTACCAAATGTGGCAAAAACTACATCAAACTGTAACAGGACCTGAACTCCTTCTTATATCTGTTTTATTTAGTGATTGGGAAGAAGATGCCCAAGACATTGTACAAGGTGGATCAGAATGAAAGTGCTCTTTCAGGCTGCAAAACTAAAGATTCCAGCAAGCTGCTCTTTGAGAAGCCTCTGGCACATTTACTCCCCAGAACTACAAAAAACAAAACAGACCTTTAGACAGGTGGGGTCTAGCTACAATTACCCCTGCTTCTCATTAACTTCAATAGAGATACATTGACACTGACACGGAATTAGTGTGAAGAATAGTTCGTCTCTTACTGTTAAAGGCAAATGCCATCCAGATTCAGGGATGACACCTGCATCTTGTCCATTGCCATTGTTCAACAGAATTATGACTCATCTATGCCTCCTATTCCTTTCTACTGAGATGTGATGCCTTCTGGGACAGGGCCTGTTTTACACACATTGAGCTGCAAACTGATGTTGCCTGAAACTACAGCAGCATCTAACTGATGTGGCTGTATTCAAATACAAATACTCAAAACAACAACAAAATGTCTACACCTACATAATACCTTTTCAGTGTGGGAAAGGCAATAAGCTGCAAAAGTCAAAGGCAGGTCTGCTGTGATGCAGTACAATGGTTTGTAACAGTACAGTTATTTTAGTAGAATATTTATATTCTCAGAAGACATAGTTATACTGCTAAAAAATTCCAGTCTGTGCTGGAGTAGAATCTCTCACAATGCTGCTGCAAACCTGGCTGGTACCTGTGGATTTTACTGCAATGAAAATAATGAATAATAAAAAGTAATAATTGAATGTGAACTGCATGCACTGGGCTGTCATGGGTAGGCAATACAAATGACTTGCAGAAATTCTTCCTGCTCCTCTGTATTCTGCTCTTGGTGACAAGCTCTTTGTCAACTTTTCCTTCACTGTTAGCAATGAAAATGTGCATGTGTGGCAGCCAGTAACTCAAGCTTCCCACGGGGACAGTTAATTCTCTGCTTCTTGGTCCTGTGCTTATTTCCCTCCGTCACTTTTCCCCTATGGATCCAGTAACAGAGCAGAAAACGTGCCGGAAAGAGAATGAGAGCAATAATTAACCACAAGGAATGAAGGAATGGGACTGCTTAGAAAGCTTAAGAAGCAATGGCATGTCAAACAGCAAAACATCACTGCTTAATGGTTTAAACAAGGAACATGAAAACCTTGTTCTTTCCTTTCCATGACACAGGAGTCTCCCTATCCACAGAAATATCTCTCTGTTACAGGATAACATTAAACAATCCAATCTTTAATAAGCCACTGGAAACTCAGAGGCACAAGACAGACCCCCTTTGTTTATCACAGACCTTATATGCTCAGAGGTCTTCAGATGAATGAGGTGCCAGACAGCAGTCTAGGGGGACTGGGGGTATTAACTCAACACCCTCCATCAGCTTCACAAAACCATCCCTCCATGCACCACCCTGTCTTCCCCACAGTGGCTGAGGATAATGAGGAAACTATTCCAAAACTATAAAGAGTCTAAAATAAATTTACTTCTATCTGAAAGTCAGATTTTATGCCATATATTTATACTTTATGGCATATATATACAGGATCCACATCCAGAGGAAAAAAATCTTAGCTTTTATGAGCTCAACAATAAAACTCCAAAGGAGTTACTCACTTGCCTATGTAGGGGCTTCTAGTTCTAATTGAGATCTCCTGGGGTATCCCAAAGCTTGTTGCCCATCTCATGTCCACTTTTTAGAACACCATTTGGCATCTCATATTGAAGTGAATGCCTGTGTCAGATACCTGAGCTCTTCAGTCTATTCCAGGCTACAGTTTCACCCCAAGGCTAGTTTGTGATGAGATAGCAGAGTTTGCAGAAAGTTTCCTTTTCTAGCTTGGATCACACTGGCAATTAGTCCTTGGAGAACAAAACACTGCAGAGGCAGGACAAAAGCACATGAACAGCACAGAGCTCATTTCCTCTCTGACTGGCATGGGGAGTAGACAGAACCTTTAAAAAGCAAGTGTCAGAAGAAAAACTCTTAGGTCTGGATGCCAGGTCTTAAATATTATTCTTATTTGTAGGCTTAAAATTCAAACCTGTAACCTGTTAAATAGGGATTTGCCTAATGCCTCATATAAAGCTCACTGAGTTCTGCTCTAATACCTGTTCTACACCTGTGTGAGAGTGTTGGCTTCCATATTCGCAGCACTGGGGCACCAGCTCTACCTAATTTAATTGCAAGCATTTGATCAAGGTGCAGAGAGGCACTTTAAAGAATTGGGATGTTTGAAGATCCATCCAAATCCTTGATCAAGACAAAGCAATCCCAAGATACCTGATTCATGTTTCTCTTTCAACACCAAGCTAACAAGTATGGGAAAAAAATGAGACTTGTGTGCTTTTCATGAAGGCTGGGCAGGAAGGTTTTGCTCAGAACTTTTTAATATCCAGCTCCAAGTGCAGCCCCCTGGGAAGCCACTTGACTCCCAGGCTTGGTCGAACTTATGGCAACTTCCCAAGCACCTCATATGCTTGTTCTAAGAAAACAGAGCCAGGTTTTATCTTTATCTTTAAAAGTGATGCAACCCAGAGCTCTATCCCATTAGCTATACAGGACAGATAAGTTCAAAAGCACTTTGGCAGGGAACATGTATCTGACACCTTTCCTATACATGATGCCTCTCCAAGTAGGTTCCTAAGATAAACCACAGCCTATGACAGGACTTGGTAAAACAAAATGGGATTTGTGAAGGTATGTGGCAAAAATGGGCTTGCTGATAAGTCTGATAAATTATGCCCAGAAAACTCCTTTGAGCTTACAGTTCATCTAGCTGGATGATCCCATAAGTGAAGGTGGGATCTAAAAAGGTGGTGAAGCCTTATGCAAACAGGTAAGCAAATCCCTGCACAAAGTGTAAGCCCTCTCTGGAAGTTGTGATGGAGAATCAAATGCGTGTGGGCTAGGTGAGAATTCCTCATTTGCACCAGGACAGCAGTGTATAACAGCCTCCTTTGCTCTGCCTCACTCCTCACACTTGCAGAATAAAGACTCACAAAAACCTTTAAAGATGCCAGCATGATGTTTACATCTTGCTACAAGGAGCAGTGAGCATCAGGATTTTGATCAAGAAAATCTTCTTCAGAGTGAAATAAACACATGAAAAGGAAGACAGAAAACAGGCTGACTATAGATGTGATAGGAAAAGATACTATGATTTTTCTTGAACTTACAGAGTTAATTTTGCAGGCCTTCGAAGCCTTTAAGAAAAGCCCCAGTATAGGATGAGCTTACACATGATCAGTTTGCCCAACTTTGTGTTTTCCTTTTCTTACAGACCCTTTTTATGTTTTTCCAGGCAAATGAAGCTGGGCATCTTCTAATTTTTTAGAAGGGGGCATCATGGCAAGGGAAGGGTTACAACAGATGCCCCACATTTGAAGTGCTTCTCTAAGCCTCTGTATGCACACAAACAAAAGATGCTGCTGAGCCTCTCTTCACATTAAAAAAGATAAAATCAGGTCACTTAAGACAGAGAGAAGAAAGAAGGAGACAAAAACAGAGCTCAGAAGTCACCACTAAGGGAACATCGTGTACATATAAGAGTAATGCAAAGGGAAAAGTGAAATTTCTGCAGACTCCAGTTCTTGCATCAATTCCCTCTGTTGCTATGAGAATGATTGGGGCTTTTTCCAGCCTTTCTTTCCCCACCTACAAAACGGGGACAGCACTTACATAACCACTTTGCAAAGTGCATAGGAGGATTAGCTGGCTGTCATCTGTCATATGAGCAGACCTATGAAAGTGCGAAGGAGTATTTTTAATAAATACCTCATTACCTCATTATATTTTTGACTTCAATTCTTCCCAGGAAAGTCAGTTGCATTTTTTTTTTCTGCCATCCTCCCAAAAATGTGCAGACCCCTTAACCATCTCCTCCCTGATGAGCCATCTTTACCTAAAATGACTTGCACACAACATGATCTGCTTCTCTTGGTCAGTCACGTATGCAAGTCACAGTGGGCAGCACATTAAACAATAACAGATTGATTTGGTTTTTAATAATCTGACCTTGTTTGATCTGGACAGACAATGGTGTTTTACATCCTGTCATGCTGCAAACATGACAGGCTATGGATCCTTGTTATGCTGCTGTGAATATTGAGTGATTCCAGTGAAGGATTCAGAATTCCACCACAGAAACAAAAATCAAAATAACTGTAAATAATGTGGAGTATTTAAACAACTTGGAAGTGGTTGCAACCTTATTCTTCAGGCTTTAACCTGCACAAGCTTGTGAGATTTTGTGCTCTTTGCAGCTAAGGACCAGGGAAAATTTCTTTTCCATCATACCCAAAGCCTATTTCATTTGTTCTAATCAAGTTGACCTGGATTCACTTGGCTTCCTCCAAGCAAAATTCACTGTACTGCTCAAGAAAAAGAAAAAATAAAGCCCTCACAATATCTGCCAGATGTAGTGACCCTCAGCTAAAAAAAAAAAAAAAAAAATCATCAGCATATTATTTTATTTCTTTAGCTGATTTGCTTTTGTCTCCTAAAAGCCTCTGGGACACAAAGCCAGCACTAACTTTCCTCTTCATCACAATGCTCAGTGATAACATTAGCTTGACCCACTTGAGTACTGCAATGAGTTATGGTAATAAATGACTGAAGGCAAATTGACTCTCCTGATTCTCCACAATGCAAGTCTCAATGCATATGAGAAGACTTGTTTATTTTTTATCATTTTGAGGGCTTACCACTTACCAAGGAGCACTTTCTAGGGAGAGGGAAGCTGCCTTATGACCCATGTAAAGATGGTGAATAGTAATTCAGACTGTTTGTTTTGCTCATTACACAAAAGAATGACTACAATAGGGCTGGAATAACAGTGGAGGGTACTTGACACTGTTACTGTGTCTTTGGCAAACTCACAGTGGAGAAGGGCAGGTCTGATGGACATGACACTTGGTTTTGTTGCAGAACTGCAAAATGACAGTCTCAGAAGGCAGCCAGGAAAATGGAAAAGGATTCAGTCTAACCCTTCTCCTGTTTTTGCCATGGAATTTCCTAATGGTGGCCCAACTACCTTAACAAGAAATTATAGCACAACTTCCATTTCTATTTTGTCATGTCATCTCCATAGCAGAACAGACTGCAGCCCCTGGCAGACTTTGCTCACACCAGAATGCAGTTCTCTGCTCTCTTTGCTTCCTTAGGTCCTTAAGTCACTACTCTAGATGACTGGATCCATGTCTATTCCTGAAGAGGCTAAAAGCCCTCGTCAAATTTCTGTTATTCCTGAGTGGAAGCCTCACTCAACTTCCTTCATCACACTATAACAAATGATCTTCCTTCCTCTCTTGAGTATGAGATATAGAAGCAGAAGTAACTGTTTGCTTCCAAGCCCTTGTTAACCATCCAAGCCATGGGCAGAGACACCTTCCACTAGACCAGGTTGCTCAAGGACCCATCCAACCTGCCCAGGGACGGGGAAGCAACAGCTTTTTTAAGCAACCTGTGCCAGTGCTTCACCACCCTCACAGGAAAGAGTTGCTTCTCAATTATCTAATCTGAAGTGCCATTACTCCTCGTCCTGTCACTTTGTGTCCTTGTCAATAGTGTCTCTCCAGCTCTCTTTTAGCCCTTTTAGACATGAGAAGTGCTCTACGGTCTTCCTGGACCCTTCCCTTCTGCAAACTGAACAACTCCAGCTCTCTCAGCCTCTCTCCATTACAGAGGTGTTTCAGTCCTCAGAGCATTTTCACAGCCTCCTCTGGACCTTGCCCAACAGGCTCATCTTTGTCTTATGCTGAGGACCCTGGAACTCAATGCAGTACTCCAGGTGGGGAGCCTGAGTATTAACCAGAGCTAGCCTTGTCATCAAATCTGATTAGGCTTGTATGTAAATGGTTGCAAATATGTTGCCTCATTGAGGAAATGAAGATGCAGTCAGATAGATCCATCTGTTCTTCCTGAAGTCTACAGAGATATTTGCCTGATACAAGATGAAGAGAAAAATGGCACACAAGACAAGCGGCTTAGGACTCATTTTAAAGACACTTCCTCATTGAGTCATAAAACCATCTGATCATTTGCTTCAGGGATGGTCAGAGCTGGATGTGTCCTCCAGGGCTAAGGAAGGGATGGTCTCCATCCACTGCTTACTTGTAACTGGAGGGTTCACTTCATGCAGGCATTTCA
Source organism: Cettia cetti (assembly GCA_013401135.1). NCBI lineage: Eukaryota > Metazoa > Chordata > Aves > Passeriformes > Sylviidae > Cettia > Cettia cetti. Next base: position 31,310 of record VZUI01057268.1, on the reverse strand, counting down.
TTAGGCAAAATGGAGGGAATACCATCACACTGATTAAATTCATTACCAATCCATTGCCAGTAAGCTTCATTGCTAATGATGACTTTTTTTTTCCACATCAGAAGGCAGTTAATGCCAACACAGCATTATAATGAGGACAGGTGAGCTACGTTTCCCAGAACAAGGTTTTGCATACCAATCTGGTAAATGGGCAAGATACCTTCATGGATTGGGAACTCCATGAAACAGGATGGGATTGCTCTATAAATGACATGCTAGACATGAGTTACACTAATCTCTATCATGGTGAGTCACTTGAGACTCATTAATTAGACATTTAAGAGCAGGCACATAAATGAAACACTTCCAGATTGTAGACACATTACATGCATGCATTCAGTTCTGTTATGGATACACTTCCTTCACAAGGTATGCTACATGGCCACTGGTAAGATTTTAAAATTTAATACCCCAGGCTGGTAAGCCCAGAAAGCGCTTCCCAAATAATCTATGGCCCATACTGATCTAAGGCCAGCCTATAAATAGTGCACCAGGCAATTGACTTGGATTGTCACTGTTTGTGGCTTTTTGTCTTATCTTGCTATTCTTCCAAGATGATATGAAGCAATAAGCGAATTCCAGAAAAAAAAAAAAAACAAAAAACAAAAAAAAAAAAAAAAAAAAAAAAAAAAAAAAGACAAGAACATCCTTCACTTGATACTTAGTTGAGGAACAAGAGTAATTCTTCCAATGTATTAAAAGAACACCATTAAGCAGTTTAGGAATTCAGTTTTGTGGATGCAATGATATTAACAATTTACATCACTGCAGGACCTTTACTTTCAGAAAATCCTGAAGATCTTTGGAAATCAAAATTTGTGGGGAAGTGTCTTACAGCAATCTGAGTTACTTGAGCAACTCTGTGAACACTTAGCAGCAGGACAGTGAATACTATGAAAAAGGCCTGGTTGATGTTTTCTATGAGTCAAAATCATCCACTGTCTCAAAATTAAATAAATGTTTTAATGTATATGTGATACATTAAATATTCAGTTTGTCCAATGAAGCAATTTTCAGTTCTTCAGCAGATCAAAAATCATTGCACTTTATAAATTTTTTGCAGATTTTCCAAATCTTTACAACTTGGTCCATTTTCTTCAAAAATTTGGTTTTGGTTGTGAACCTTAACTATATAATTGATAAATAAAAAAGCAGCAATCAAATCTGGTGGTATACAGTCACCAGGTCTATAAGTGGGTTATTCTTTATAAACAAAATGATTTCAAGCTTTTCTTGCAAACAAAGTCTTAGATTATAAATTTTCTCTACATTATTTGTAATATTATTTAAAAAAAAAGTTTAAAAACTCCAAAAGAATTGAGGCATTTTAATTGACCTGAAGTACATGCATTTGTTTTGCTTTTTTTCCCTTGAGCAGTTGTTTGTATATCTGCTTTAGGTCTGCCTGACGCAGTATTTCTGCCCTCTATTTTCTGGAATCTTAGGTGAATCCCAATCTTATTTCACAGCTGCACTGCTTCATTCCTACTTGCTTCAGGCTGAGGGAAGCATGCCTGAGCAGAGCCTGAGCTCTTCCTTAACATTTCTTGGTACGTACATGTGGAACATGTGATGTGGATTATTACCAAATAACACAACTGTAGCTGTAGGAAAGAGCCAGGCGTGGAGGAAATGGTGACTCAGAAAGGAACACTCTGTAGTACTTGGCTTCTTCAAGGCTGCTCTAACTGACTCATGGTGTGCAGCCCTTGCTGAAGGCTGTGCACTAAACTGAGTGATGCTTTCACACTTGGTGAATGTCAGTACAATTCCACTGAGTCAGAGAGTCAATGGGGAACGATGGCTTGCATCTGGCATTCAGATATACCCATAATCATCACTGGTCAGGCTGCACCATGAATCCTGTGTTGTTTTGGGTATCTCACTACAAGAAAGACATGGAGGTACTGGAGCAAGTCCAGAGAAGGGCAACAGAGCTGATAAAAATTCTGGAGTACAAGTCTGATAAGAAGCAGCTGAAGCAGCAAGGGGTGTTTAGCCTGTAGAAAAGGAGGCTCAAGGTGACCTTCTCAACTTTTGTTGTAGTATTAACTACAACTACCTGATAGGAAGTTTTGGACAGATGGAGGTTGTTCTCTTCTTTCAGACAACAAGTGTATGGATGTGGATGCTGAATGTGAGAAATCAGGAGCAAACAGTGTCTACATGAAACTAAGTCACATAACTTTCTCACACAGGCCTGAGAAAGTGGCCTGGGATGAATTCAAACAGTCCTTGGAGAAGGGAAAACAATCCTTGCAGGTGTTGTTTGTCTCCTGTTGTTTACTTGCAAGAAAACAGTCAAGGGGTATCATTTCTAATTGTCCAATGATGCTTTTGTATTGGTTTGCTAACTAATGAAACTTTCTCCTTTTGGAACTGTCTATAAAAGAGGATTTGGAAGAGTAAAGTTTGCTCTCACTTTGCTAACAAACTGGAGAGTCTCGTGTCATAATTCCTGCAGTCCCTAATACAATAGCAACAATAGGACAAGAGGAAGCAGCCTCTTGCTGCACCAGGGGAAGTTAAGATTGTTTATTAGGAAAATGATTTTGACCAAAAGTGTAGTAAAGCATTGGAAAAGGTTACCCAAGGAAGTTGTGGAGTCGCCATCCCTGGAGGTAATTTAAAGACATGCAAATGTGGCCCTTGGAGACATGGTTTAACAGTGGACTTGGCAATGCTATATTAATGGATGGACTTGATGATCACAAAGGCCTTTTCCAACCTAAGCAATTCTGTGATTCTAAGACAGAGCATGCCCCAGAGTCTCTTTTTTCCAGGTGAATGCAAGTCTTGTCCCAAGTATCACAGGGGCCCTCTTACATTACTGGGGCCAGGGGCTGAGCTCCAGCTAATTCACCAGTTGCTGACATTGTTTGGCTGTTGGTGTTACATGGTTTTGGTTTTGACCACTCCTCCTGGAACTCTCCAAAACAAATCAGCTCTGGAGAAGGTAGGAATGAGGATGTGAGCGTCTTGGTTTTGTCCTTTAGGCTGTAGATACTTGTCCTTTAGGTGATAATTAAGTCTCTAGAAGTCTTTTTTCTCTATTTTTTTGGGGTTTGGGTTTGTTGTTTTTTTTTTTTTGGGGGGGGGTTGTTTTTGTGGTTTGTGGGGTTTTTTTGTGTTGTTTATTTTTGGGGTTTTTTTTAACAGCATAAACACAGCTGTAGAGATCCCAAACAAGCCACCTACTTCCAAGGGATATTTCTCTGAGCATGCAATTCTCAGTTTCTTCCTTTTTTGTGGTAATATTTATATATTTATTTTTATGTACCTTTTTTAAAATGTATATCCAATGGAAGCTGTGCCACTGACCTACTTTTTAAAATGCATTTTAGAAATCCCTAGTTCTTTAGATGTTTTAAAACCAGCATTTATTCTGCAAAGGGTAGTCCAAGCAGGTACCAGACCAGAGCACTTACCATTGTGTGTGCGTAAAACAAAAAACAAATCCAAAACCAAACAGACGATCTTTATAAAAAATAGATTTTTGTCAGGCTTGTGAATAATGCAAACAGTGAGCTGAATCGTGTCAAAACATAAACCAAGCAATTCTTTTTAGTGATGCAAATCTTCTGTAGCCAGTCTGAAGTCTCAGTCACAAAGGCTTTTCTGCAATATTAAAGAGTAGACCTTCCTTTCACTGCAGAGTGATAAAGAGGCACTAAGCCCTTCTCTGTTGTTAGTCACAAGTCATTTTAATGTGGGTCTGTAACACTGTGAAAGGTGACCTGCAAAAGGCAAGTGGCAGGCTATAATTCAGTGCCTTGGAAGGTAACACCGGGATCTACTACCTGATAATTGACTTTCCTGTTATACACTTATCATCTGTAACACTTTTAGACCCTCAGTGGGTCCTTGCTAGCAGTGTCTGTGTTAATCCCTGTGATGGGGATGGAGCAGTAAACTGTTCAGAGCATGGGAATGACTTTACTCTGTCTGAAAGCAGCAGCAACAAACACATTGCTATCAACCATGCTCCAATTGCCAGTCACACACCACTAATTAATAATTTTTTATATGATACAAACATTACCTGGCCTCAAAATTGACTGGGATCCTGTTGTAGAAGCACAGGGTAAGATTAACAGTATCCTAAAGAATTTATAATCTGACCGGTAAAGGGCTGGAAGAGTATCTGGGAAACACCATGGCATTTGTGCCCTGTCCTCAAACACCTCCTTAAGTGCTGACACGTGGCTACTGTCAGAGACAGACAGGAGACGAAGTGGGCTTTTGATGTGCCTGATGCGAGCTTAAGGGCAGCAAGAGAAAATCCATGTACTAAGGCCTCAAGTGATTTAGCCAGATCCAGGTCAAGAGCCAAGTAGAGCAGAGAGCCCAGGGGTTGCAACCCCAGAACTACTACAGTTCCTCCACACTCTTCCTCCTCCTCCCATCTCTGCAGACTCTCAGAGAGTCTCCTAAGACTTGCATGTGCTTTCTTTAAGAAGGAATTTCTTCCAGGCTGCAGCAGGAGTAGTGATAAAGACAGTGCCTGGGCTGCTGGCTGCTCCTCCACATTTGACATTTCAGAGAGGCAGGACTAGCTGCAGAAGCCGGTCTGGTTAGCAGGGATAATGAGGCGAACAGCGTGTACCTGCTCAGAGCAAGCAGGGATGTGTTCACAGATGTATTCCCGTTACATCCTGCTTGTGGAGTTTGATATGCACCTTGGTGGGATGAGACAGCCTTCAAGGCAGCACTGCTGATAGCAGCACAGTTTGCTGGCTGCTTCTCGATACATGCAGAGGTTTAAGCAGGGAAGGAGAAGCACCGGAGTAGGCTGAGAAGACAAAATACAGCTGGGAATTTCTGTACTGCTCCCTTCTAGCTTGGAGAAAGGCACCACGAGCGGAGGAACATGAGTCAGTGGCATTAATCCGCCAAAGAAATGCAAGAACAGACGAAGCCTTGGCTTTATGCTCTGTTGCTGCCTTGATGAAAGATGTCCCACCTGTGATTCCTCATTTGCACTGTAACCCTCACCTGCCTTAGCGTGTATATTTTGGATACAGCCTTTTAAGTTGTGATGGTATCAGGTTTTCAACAGAGCTTCCCCAGCCCTACCTCACAGGAAATTTGTCTCTGGTTTATTTTGTAAATCTGATACATGATCTCTTCCTAAGGCAACTAGATGTGTTTTCTTTTGGAGGGTAGAAAGTGAAAGAGCAAATAAAAGGATTGGGAAGATTTAGCAAAATCTACATTAAAAAATGCTAAACTGCAGTAGATATGTGGACCCAATTTTTTCCTCATTCTTCTTTGGTTGCTTTAACTAAATAATGAGCTAAGACTGACTCTTATCTGTAACTCATTTGGAAGGTTGAATCCCAGAGCATTAAGTTTTGTTATACTAATTTGCTCTTACAAAGCTGAATTTCACCAAAGCAAGCTCATGGCTCTAAAAAAATGTCTTCAGCCAGGCTCAGTTCTAAACTGGACCATGAAATTATAAGTAACAGTCATGTCTTGTGTAACACAGTGAAAATATATCTGTAAAATACACATAAATGTAAAAATTCACTTTTGGGTGACAGCTCAACTTGAGCATCAGAATGTAGTTTAGAAGGACTGCACAGGAATGCCTGTACACAAAAAAGAAAAAAAATCTGAAAAGTATCTAGAAGTGGGCTGGGATCTTTTACTTAACTCCATCATATCTGTTTTCTTTGTGTGAGATACTCCTAAATGCTTGTGAAGAACTGCAGCTGCTTGAAATCCTGATACCAAGCTGAAAAACATCCTGCCACCTTGAATGCAATAATCAATATTGAGCCCCTTTACCGTGAGGTTGCAGCTTTCAAGGTCAGTCTTGCACTGGCAATGTGGAGCCAGGATGCATATTGCAGTGCAAGTCTTTTTATTCCTTTTTTCTTCATGCATCTGGAGTAAAATATGTATGAGCTATATCTTCATGATTTCCTTTTTTCCAATCAAATCATATACCGCAGTCCTGAAAGTCAACCGTTTCTCCCTTGATCTCTTCCCCCTTGAAAATTTTCCCCCTTTATCTGTTTCTGTTCTTGCCCCTTTTCTTTTAAAGTCAGAAATTCTCCCATTCAAAACACAGCTTTTACTAGCATTTCTACCAAAGCTCTTCAAGTTTTCTAAGAATTCAGTAAATATATATTCAGTATATATATTCAGTCCATCAGTTGGAAGGATTATTTCTGACTCCTGAAGACTTCTGCAGTCCAAAATTAGGAGGATAAACTTTTACCTTGCAGAATCCAAAGTAGAGCCAGGTTTGTATTATCTACTGTATATACTCACCACAATCTTTTCAAGTATTGATGTGTTTTTGTATTGACAAATGGCAAACTAAGTCAGGATTTCTGAAGATAGGTTCCTCAATAAATCATTAAGAAGAGGAGTCTCTAAATGTAACCTGGACTTTCTTATGAAAATAGAGCTCGCTGGGAAAAAACAAGACAACTGAAAGGCTTTCAGATATTTTTTGTCCTGTTCGCTTGTAGTCCAAAAAGTAATTCACAGGAAGCTTATATGACATTACAGTATGCAACTTGTAAAACCAATATTTGTTTAACTGAAATGTTTTTCTTGGTAGAGTTGGTTGTTAGGAATTTATTATTATTATTATTAATAATTTTTTGTTTGGTTTGGTTTTTTTAGGGTTTTTTTTTTTTGCTTCTTTTTATTAATTTTTTTCCTTAAAGGAAAAAAAAAACCCTTCTTTAGAGGGAATGTCATTTGCAGCAGGGAAACAGTTACAATTTGTCTGTCTTCATGTGTCTTTCACCTCCTATGCTAGGTGGTGTGAGAAGGTCTGTTCTGTTTAGGGGAACCAAACTGTGACAGTAATTTTGTTCTGGGACAGAGTGCTCCTGTCTGGTGTTTTTGAAGATCTGGCGGACTAAATTCAAGCATATCTGAAGGACATTCTGGTTGCATGAGTGAAAAAGCCATTTTATTTCTAACTGGACTTTTTCATAAAATATGGATAGATTCAGGAGTTCTAATGTCAAGGGAGGATGGCACTGAACATTGAGTATTTCATTCTCTAATGCATGTTGGCACAGATTTATATATATACATATTCACACATATAGAATGAAATGCATGTAATGTTTTATATATAATGCTGCGTGTACAAGCAGTTGTCAATATACAGAAATATGCTTCAATGGAAATACGTATTTATGTGTGTACATAAAGCATGATTTGATGTTATTCATCTATACCACCAAGACCTGTTGCCATGATCTGGTTAAAACACCTCAAACCACTTTTGTCACTAGCATTAAAAAAAACAGTATTCAGGGAGTTAGTGCTAAATGAATAGTCAAAATCTCTTCCCAGTTAAAACATAAATCTTCATAAATCAGGCCTGTAAGTACAGCTACACCACAAAATCTGTCCCTGTGTAGACCAGGTTTATGCCCTCAAAGGAAAAACAAGCCCTATGAGTGTCTCTAAATGTCTTTCAGGTACAAGTGTAATTTCTTTCCCTATTACATGAGGCACCACATTGGAACAATGAAGTCAAAACTTTTCAAAGCTACTTGAGGTTGTATGAAACCAATTGCCCTTCACTTCGATCACCTTTAAGACTTCAGTTCTAGAATTCGATCTTTCATTCCCAAAGCACCATGAATTTATGATAAAGTAAATCAGCCTCGTCCCTTAGGATAAATCACACATCCTGGGAAAGGCGTTTCAAGACCTTTGGAAGTTTAGCAAAAAAATCCTGCAGGTTAAGAAGTGCTGTGCCTTAGTGCGAACACTTTCTTCCCTTGTTGAGGATGGCTTTGGCTATCAAGAGGTGAAGATCACTAGGAAAATGCTGTAAGCCTTTGAACAACTCTCTTCAGCTGTCAGAGAAGAGGACATTTACATGATATCCACGGTACTCAAAGTTATGTAGTGCCCTTGACTACAGTGCTCAGGTTCTCCTGCAACCTGCACAGAAGAGCAAGGAAAAGCAGAGACACAAAGTGCTTTGCCCAAGGTCACTCTACAGGTTGAGGCTCAAAATTAGAGTGTTGAACTACATGTGCTGTACCTTGGAGAATAACAGTATTCAAATTTCACTGAAGAAGCCTCTGGCTAAGAAGAGAACATAAGAACAGATCTCAGCCTGGCCAATGTACAGCAGCTGAATTCAAAGATGCAGCCAAGCTCTGAGCCTTCCCCATTGGTTAATGCATGATTAACAGGTCATCAGTGAATGCTTTGTCAAAATTTTCATTAATCCTGAAATTAATTTCCACTTTGATTTCATTTCCACTTTGCTGAGAACTTACCTATTTTGAGGCATTTAAACATATTCTGATTTCCACTGAAGACACTGAAAGAAAAGCTTATTAGCTACTTTTTAATTTGAAGCAATAAACCTCTTAAAGTTCTCAATAAAGTTTAGCATTTCTTGATGGTTTGTTGCTTAAAGCAGGGATCATCACTCACAAAAAACCACAAAGGTGTAACAAAGCCTTAAAGAGAATGGATTAATCTAGATTCCTCTTTTTTACAAGAACAGATACCACAAAAATCTACTGATTTTTACATCACTGAGATCTCTAACATCCTACACAGCCTTCCTTTCTCTTGTGATGGGGACCACAAAGGTCATGTCCCTAAATGAACAAGGAACAAAGAGCCGTGGGCTCCTGTAAGGACTCCTACCATGCCTAGGCAGCCTCAATGCATCTGTGCCTACTCCTGAGGTCCCTTGCTAGGCTCTGCAATCCTACTCAGGCTCCCGAGACAACTCACCCTCTACCACAAAGCCCCTTCTGACTTGCTCCCATCCTTTATACAACAGAATTCATTTTCCCATTTGGTATTTTATTTTGATGTTCCAGGCATAAAAAAGCAAATGGTTCCCTCAAGCCATTTTCTCTCTGTGAAACTGTGAAATAGCTTTGCAATTTTGGAGCAGTTTAAAATGCATTGTTATATTGAGAAAGAAGAGGGGAGGAGGGGGGGAAGCTTCTTTTCTGACTCTGAGCACTGAATGCTATAGGAAAAACGGATTGAAATTCTTCAAGTAAGGATTTCATAGCTTCTGCAGCTATCAAGGCGGATGGCTCCCTATTTGCATACTGCCATCTATATAAAAGAAATGAGACTCAACGGTTTTATTATAATTATATAGCTTGGGTTTTAGTATTAATAAGCCTATTGTTATCACCACTGCCTTTCGAAAAAGCTCCACGTTTCTGTCATACAAACTGAAATATTGCAATTTATTTTTAAGGCACATAATAAAAAAGTAAATCCTTCCAAAGATTCTTCTTGGTTTCTCGCTCAGCACTGAACTAGTTTGCTGGAGATTATCACCAAGGACTGTGTTTGATCATTGTGTTTTTCAATATTCCCTTGCTTGCTGAGTGCTTTATTTTAAATTCACAGCAGAGGGGAGATGCATACTTTAAAGATGGTATCAGTGCCGTTTTCCATGGGACTTCAGGCAATTCCTAGGTGCCTGTGTTGATGTTCTATTAAAATAGAGCATCCTTCATTGAGCCACAAGAAAAGGTGACTGATAATTAAGGTGAAAATGCTGCTCTCCTGTCTACACTGCAGAACTCTTATCAGCTGCCTTCTTATCTCTTCTCCTGTGCATCCTCTGCTGGAATCCCACACCCAACTCCCAGGACATCAATGGGAGCTCTACTCTTGGTGATGCAAAAACACAATGGCTGCTGGAGTCTCCAGAGTGTGGCTCTGCAAGCACACTCTGGTCAGGGACATGGTACACAGAAAGGAAACGTAAAAGGAAAAAATCAGTGCCTTTTGAGGCTGATACAATGTATGACAGCATACCACTATATATATGTATATATATTGCTCATATATCTCAAAGTTGTTCATTTGGAGTCACAGCCAGACTTCTCAGAGAAGTTAAGCCTCAGAGCTGAAATGCTTCAGCTTCAAATATTCACAGGGACACATTCTGGTGAGGCAAAATATGTTCCGGAGTAGAAAAATTTAAAGCAGACTGTGTCTCTGTTTCAGAGATTTTTAGAGATTTTTTTTTTTTTTTTTTTTTTTTTTTTTTGCATAGGAAAACAGAATCATAACTTTTTCAAGCAGATAATACAAGGGAGCTTTGTGGAGAAGATCACAGCCATAAAAGTAGAGGTTTATCTAAGCTAAATCTCTGCATGCCAGTCACTTCAGCTTCAGAAATATCAGCAGGTCCTATTTGCCATCTCATGGCTGATCTCAATCCATTTCTTACAGGCACAGTGATAGAAGTGGGTTTTCAGGGAGAGGCTGGAGAAGGACAGATATTTGAGGTATTTGAGGGAGGAGGGCAGAGGCTTTGAACACCACAAGAGGTTTGAACATAAGATGATGTGAAAGAGAGCTGTCAAAAGACATGAAAGGTGAATGAAGTAGAATGGGAAAGATGTTTTATAGCCAAACAACACTGAGGAAAAATTTCTAGAGCAGGCAGAGAAGATAGGGAAATGATATGGCAGGGAAGGGGTTACTGCAATCAAGGAAAGAGATAGTGAAGCTTCATGGCAACTTTCTTAAAATGATCAAGCTCACAAGAAACTAATTCTTGCATATGGCTGAATGAAACTTTGATAGTACCCTTTTGTTGGATTTTTCCCTAAGACCTTACTTGTGCGCCTCTGGATTGTCTGAATTTCCCTTGAACACTGAAATTAGCACAATTGTAGGAAATACAAGCCTAAGCCCTTTCATTTTTTAGAAACCTATATCTTTAGGCCACTGAACCACAGGTACATTTTTGAAGAGCTATAGTGTAGAAGTTACTAGGCATATGACCCTTTTATACTATTTTTGATGGCAACCACACGATTGCAATGCTGTCTGATGCTTTGCTTTAACAAATTACCATTGAGATTTACTCCTCTCCACAAAAACAGTTCTAGCTCACTCTTCACCTACCATGAAAAAGACCTCAAGTCTAGATTTATCATGTTCCTGGTTACTTGTCAGCTCTCATTATCCTGACAGAATACAAAAAACTTGAACATATACCCTCTAGTAAAGAATTCACAGACTCCCAATGCGGGAAGGATTAAGCATCATAATAGCCAAATCAAACAATTTCATAGGGGGTTCATATAAAGTCTGTCAAACATGTTCCATAGCTCTGAGAAGAAAAACAAATGCAAATGTAAATCACCTCTAGGAAAGGCAAATTCTTCTAGGTGTCCAAATGCACTAAATCAATCTCTGGATTTTCATTTGGGCAGAGTCCACAAGCTTTCACCAGCTAAAGAACCACAAGATGAGAGAGCAGATGGTTTGGCATGTTTGTATCAAAATTCCCAAGGCAGTTTATTAAACTGAAGGTACTTTAATAGAATTGAACTTAACTGAGAGAACTTGTGCAAAGAAGGAAAAAATAGGATTCAGGTTCGGGCAACTGCTGAAGAAACTCCGTCTTCTGCATCTTCCATAATCACATTTTGAGTATTTTATTTTTGGCTTAACATGTAAACACTTGGACCCAAACTGGCATCCAGCATAATATACAGTTACTAGCTATGTCCACAGGAAGACTTAGCCAAAATGAACACCAGATATAGACACTTAACTGTAAGTTAGTTTGGAAGAATCTGGACCCATTGACTCTTAGGAAGCAGCAGGTATGGTCATCTGAATTACTGAAGAAACTGAACCCAACAGGCTAAACAAGACCTTATTTTGTCATGTTCTCGGACACTCTTAAAACAATGAATTTCCCTCAGTATCAAAGAAAAAAAGGTAAGCACTGGACTGAAGAGTCCTTGATAAAGAGCTACTGTTTCAGTTTCAACTTCAGAGGCCTGTTCCTTCATTATGGGGTTAACCTGTATCACAAAGAAATAACCACGGTACCAAGTGAAAAATGTCTGCTAACAGAGGAACAATCAAAGGAAGAGACAGAAAATTTACTGTTTGAAAGCAGAAGCTAATTAAATTCAGACTAAAATTGTTTAAACTCATAGAACAGTGAGAATTGTTCTAAACTTGCCAAAAGCTCCAATAGAGTGACCAATATACCGTATTTTGGCATTGACTGAGAAATTCCCACCCAACCATGCAAATACTTTAAATGTTGCAACTCAGAAAAGGCACTGCTTAGGGAAATGCTGCAGTCCTTGTGATGAAATAGTTGCCAGTAGTGTTGACATGGTGGCTTTCTTGACTATCAAGTCTATGATGTATAGAGCTCCTGTTCACTCTCACTGCTTGTTAGACCTTGAGACAACATTTATGCTCTCACCCATCTCTTAATCTGCCTTAGGCTGAGGACTCTTCTGGGGACCCTGTCTGTGTGAGTCCCCAACTCAGAGATGTGCTCCTGTGTGGGAGAAAGCACCACTGTCATTACAGTGGGATTTGCTGGTAACACAGTTTTGTTTTCCTGTTCCTCTTCTCAGATGTATCTCTCAGCAACTTTCCCCATGTTAGTTAATGCAGCAAATGAGATTACACTATCTGCTGCTGTGGATATGCTCAGACAGCATGCTGCTCATGTTCTCAGTGTCACTCTCCACCATTCTCCCCCACTCCTGCTAACTTAAACCTTTCAAAACCTCTAGTCAACATGGACTGATTTATTACTAATCTCTGACAAATCCTTTGTTAATCCTTCCTCACTTGTGGCCCAATAAGTTCCTACTGAAGCCAAAGGGAATTTGACTCAAAAAGACAAGAATTTATGGCCACGATGCACAGGGTTTGAATATGGAGTAATAAAAGATCTGATTCCTGCCAAACAGAAAACCAGAGAAATGGGCAGAGCAGGATGCTTGTTGTCTTCTAGAGGAATAATGAGTCTCATACTATACTGTAAGAATGACAAAGCTGGTTTTCAAATAAACCATATTTTTTGTTGGAGAACAGTAAAAACTCTATAGGGACTTATAATTTGGTAAGATTAATTTCCTTTTCTAAAGAGTTTTCCTCCATTTTTAGATAGTGTATCCCAGTATGAAGTTTTAAAAGTCATCGTCACTCTTTTTTTTTCATATTATAAGATTAATTTGTTGTTATTTATTACGTTTCTTCCAGCAGCTGCCAGGAAAAGCAATCTGGAATCAAGGTTTTCTTACTCTATATTCTGGACAGGCAAATATTTCAAGAAAATATTCTGCAAACAATATGTATTGTCTGAATCTGCAAAGATATTAAATAAACACAGGAAGAAGAAGGGTGAAAATGAAGGAGTGAGATCGCAAAATGAGAAAATTATCTGGCACAATGAGCTTCAATTTACTTTTCCTTTTATTAATGTGAAAAGACGATATTAACAAGTATGAAAATCTCTGTGCTCTGATGGTTGTCACACTGAAAACTGTAGTTGGTACCTTAAATTGGAAAAGCCAGAAGTCTGAGTGAAATTCCAAGTGTAAGGTGAAGGACAGACCTAATTTCTGTTGCTTTGGAGTTAATAATTTTCTAACATGCAAATTGTATCACTGGGACTAAAGATTACAATAATTTTAATGTTTTGTTTTTGTTTTTTTTTTTTTTTCTTTTTAATACAGGGAGAAAATGCAAAGATTAAGTGATTTAGTCAGAGTTACATAGGGAACTTGGTGGTGAATTCAAATGCCTTATGCTCAGTCTTGTTCTTTATAATATGAGATCCTCTTTCTTAAAAAAATACCAGAGAAAATATACAAACAGCCAGTGGGGAATTACCCTAAACAACTAAAAGTCAGTCATGCTTGCCAAAACAATTGACACTACATTTTGCAGAGCAGAGGGACTCTTTTAGGCCTATGTGCTCACTTGCTAACTTGCACACTTTGTAAGACACAAATAAAGATTTACTCTAATGTGCTGAGGTCGTTCTCACTCAGGGGTTTTTGCTTCAACAAAATAAAATTTTATATGAATCACTGAACATGTAATTAAATGTGACTGAAAATATATCCTTGTGGTGTGCTTGAGTGTTATCTTAATTTTATCGAGGAAACTGAGGAATAGAGAAATTAAATGTTAACCCCTATTCAAGGAAAAAAATTGTGATCTTCAAATCTAGAAACAAAAAACTACTTTAAAAAACCCTACTTTTCCTTTAGCTTTGTGTCTTGGACTATTTTTCAGTAGGATGTGTGACTGTTGTGCGTTGGACAAAAGAGTCCTAAACAAAAGGACCAATGGTAGTACTTCTGTCTTGATTAAAAGTCTAATGTTCCCATATTGAAAGTCTATGGAAGTGTGATATGGTTTCTATAGAAATTATGCTATCTGCTATTTTAACAAAGAAATCCATAGTACAGGACTTTTAAAAACATCACTTACGACTCCGTAAATGAGTTCTTACTCTCTATTTACTCCAGAAAAGCCTTTAGTACAGAAATCACAGAAATTAGAAACTACAGAAATCACAGCACAGAAAGCAAGTAACAATCAAGTTCAACTGAAATTTCCTAGATGTAATGGATTGCCAGAAATTAAGGAGACCTTTATCCTAATCTCTTCCATGAGAAGGGATCCAGACTTGAAACTTCTCTTCCCTGTTGCCTTCATTCCCAATGAATTAGCATTAAGGTTACCAAAGCCCTTTTCTGTCCTTCCCTATACCTCCGGGTTTGCTTCATGAAAATGGCACCTTGTTCTTGCCTCCTTTCGTGGTAGTGATCGGTCTTGACAAGGGTTTTCAAGGCAGGGGGAGCAGTCATGGCTACAGGCAAAATCACAGCTTCTGAACTTCATGCTTGTCAATAGCTGTTTTAGTTTGCATTGCCACACTAATGTGCCTTATATATATTCCCCAGGGCTCTCCACACCATCACATTGCTGTTGTCTTATTCATCAATACAATCAAAACAGATCCAGATGCTGTCAGTTAAGGTCAAGACAGGCTTCTTCCAGATCTCCTGAGCAAAAAGGCTTCCATCCCATCTTACAAAAGAAGGGAACATTGTGTATTCATTTAAGAAATAACTATTGGGGTTACACAACTTTACCGCGATGGCCTCAATAATTAACCTTAACTGCTGTATTGAGATTTACCCTTTATGCCTTCCTCTCTACTCTCCCCATCCATTTCTCCTGGAGTGTTTTTGGTGATTGGCACTCACACCACTGTGCTGTCTGCAGGCCATGCTGTGCAAGATGGCATCTGAAGGGATAGGAAATGACAGCCTGTCCTTCATCCCAAATGGAAAGAAAATCAAGCGAAGGACTGGAGTGTAAAAGGTTTGTGGAAGGATGGCCTCTGCTTATCTGCAGCATGGATCAGGATGAAGGTCTTGCAGGCTGGAGCTTCAACAGCATTTCCTGCATTTATAACTGCATCACTGGAGACATTTCTGCAGGTGCTTGCACAATTCAGCTGACTGGTTCTTAGCCTTCTTCCTTATATTTTTTTAATTTTTGAAAATTCCATTCTAAAGCAGTGCACTCACTTGGAACCAGATTTTAAAACTCGATATCCCTTAAGCTTGAACCTACATGCTACTATACCCTAACAAATACAGGCCAAAACTTCCCTCTGCTCTTTAACTCCTTTGAAAGTCTTGTGGTAAGTTCACACTGCAAATCAGTGACTTTGACCATGATGGTCAGTGTGTTCCTATTTAGGTGCTGATGTGGGATTGATTCAGGAGTCAAAGGAAGCTGAATGCTTCAAAATACAGCTCCAGGGAAGCTCCATTTTTTATAAAGTCCTTGGCTTTTCTACGAAGATTAGTGACAAAGCAGACACCTGGCATGTGCAGGAGTTTCTGCACTGTGCAGAGTGGATGGTGTTGCCCAGAGAAGCTGTCTCCTTAGAGCTTGTCCTGGTGCATTCTGCCTAAGGAATCTTGCTTTGTGAGCAATCCCTCCTTGCTCCCACTCTCTCAACTATCACCACCATATTCATTCCTGGGAAAATCAAATATACCACTGCTGTTGTAAATATTCAGCTTACCAACAATTTCAGAAGTATAGTTTGATGAGTTTTGTGTCAAAGCACAGTGAACCCATTTGTGTTACACTAATTGCTACATGTACTATGTAACAGAGACATCAGCTCTTATTTTAACACTAGTTCTCTGCAAAAGACACAGTATGTCAGAGAAGTAAGGCAGCTACCCACGCAGCCAGAGACACAGCAATAGTCTAAAGACTTGAATAAAAGTGGCAGCACTAAGAAAGCAAAATATAGCCTCTGTTTCTCCTACAAGCCTGTTTGACAAAATCTGTTGTCATTCAATATACACAAAAACTACAAAGAAGACATGCTAATCATGCAAAAATGGCAGACTTATTTGGGGAGCAATAGGGACTGCAGACCTCCAAAAGCTTTTCCTGGTTCTCTTTTCAGAAAGGAAGACCTGTCCTACCCTTCTTTTTCTTTTGCTGCTCTGCAGTCATCTAACTTTCTCTTGATAAGCTGTCCTCTTCAAGATACTCATTTCTTGAAGAAGCACAAGAGAAGTACTCGGTTAACATTTTTACTGCAAGCTCTGACTTCTTTGGAGCTGTTTCTCTGACACAACCTCACCCCAGTGGGAATTTTGGACCATAAAAGGAAGCTTGGTAGTCACCCTGCTGAAAATTTCCTCACTTCACAAAGATAAAATACTGATTGTTTTTATTTGATGACAAAGTCTCGCCAAATATTGATGCATGAACAATATTAATGTCCACCCTTCTTTATGTCATGTACTTAGACATGTCACTTTTGGTGAACCAACCTCAGCTTCCTAAACCAACCAGCTTCCTCCAGCCAATGGCAAACAAGAAGCATAAAGAAAGAAATAGCTACCAAAGCTGCATCTTGTGCAGAAAGTGCATACCACACTGAACAGGGGGAATGGCAACATCTGGAACTGCCTCATGACCAAAAACCATCTGAAAGCCAACTCACGCAGATATGTTTGGCCCTAAGGAGGCTTACAATGCTTGCTCTTAAACTACAGAAATGCAACAAGCTCCAGAAAAATAAATGGAGTAAAAACATGTATTTGATTTAGGATGAACAGGGTGAGAAGAAAGAAGAATGTGAAACTTTCCATTGGCTTATTAAACTTTCCTTTTCAAAGTTGTTTCTGTTCAAGCAAGAGACTTGCCAGCATAGCTAAGCTGATAATTTCAGAGCCAAATGTGCTCAGTGCCAGTGTCATCAAGAAGGATAGATTATAGAGCTGCTTCTCATTTATGTGCTTGTTCTGATGAAATACAGACATTTATCTTTGTGGAACTAGTAAAACAATTGCATCATTTTCCACTGCAAATTAAATCAACGTACCCAGTGGCTGCTGAGCTGGGAGCAGAGCTGGAAACTGTATGTTCTGCTATGCAGCTGCTCTGATGGTAGGATCCATTTTGCATTCATCTGATTTGCTGTCACCTTCCCTGTCCATTCCCAAGCTTTCTTTTAAAAAAACCACACATTAAACAGCAAAAAATCCAACCAGCCAAAAACAAAACAAAAAAAAAAAAAACAAAAAAAACCCAAAACAAAACAAAACAAAACAAAAAAAAAACAAAAAAACCCCAAAAAACCCCAACAAAACAACCAAATATAAACCCCAAAAACTTGGCTTTTTGTTTTGTTTTGTTTTCTCCACAAACCCTCCCCTTGTGAGCCTGAGTGCTGTCATACTGGCGGTCCTTTGTCCAAGTTTGAATTGCTGGATAGACTACCCTGCATAATACAGATCCCATATGGAATTCCTCCCAATGCTTAGAGATATTTGCCTCTGAGACTTTTGCTTAGGCCATCTCTTCTTACAGAACATCACACAGTGCTCCACTCTCTTGTCAGACCTCACACGGAGCAAGTATTTCAGGAAAAAATCATAGCTGTTTAGTCAGAGAGGACATGGACACTTTCTTTGAGGCCTCATGCCCCTTGGGCAAGTCTAAATTTCTGGAATCATCTATCCAAGTGTAATCATTGCTATAAACAAAAAGATTGCTCCAGAGGCTGTAACTTTGTGTGGGGAAGGAAGCGTGTGCTATGATACATATGGTGGCTCTGCCAAAAGCACCTTACCAACATTGCCATGACATGATTATTACCAATTACTTATATCACTAATGTTCTTAGGGTCCCAGGTAAGACATGCACTTTACTGGTGGATTTTACTTACTTATACACTGTCCTGCTTGGATTTTACATCACAGTTATTGTTCCAAGGTGGAAAGCTCATATAATGCTGAACTTCTACAGAGGCTGCAGATCCACCTTACGGTACCTGGTACACCTGTGAAGACAAGGATCCTATCCAGTGAGGAATCCTGCCCCTGAAAAATTACAGTTTAAGAGGTAGGAATCATAAAAGTCATAGAATCAGAGAAAGACTTCTGTCAGAAAAGACCTTACACACCACTTATTTCCAACCCACCCGCCATGAGGAGAGGTGCCACCCTCTAGATCAGGAACAGAGAGAGGAGAAGGCAGAGCACAAGAAAATGATGAAACCTTAGAACAGTGCTCCTGTCACAGCTTGCTGATGGTTGGGAATTATTCAGCAGTCCAGTGAAGGAAGACTTCTAAAGGTAATTCAGGTAGGACAGCGGTGCAGCTGCACTTGTATTAAGAGGCAAATTCTCCTCCAAGCATGACTGTCAGCAGAGCAAGGAAACATGGAGATGCTTGCTTGCTGCACTGCTACAAGCATATTTACAAATCAGGCAGAACACATAAATGCCGAGGATTTTATGTAGGTCTTTTCAACTTCTATTTCTATAACTCCAGGGCAAGAAAAAACAGTCCTGTGAAGAAACAGCAGCAGAGATTCCAACTGCAAAAGTAAACAGTACTCTAAAGACCTTGGAAATGCACTTATTTATGCTTTTACAGGTGATTTTAAAAATCTGCTTCCCACAAGTTGTTTCATTCTTGAAATGGTTTTGTTTTGGTAATCTGTAGCTCTTGATTTCATTTATGCACATTCCAGTAGTGTCTAGAGACTCTAAACAGCATTAATGGTGCCTACCATACAAACCCAGTTAACTGACAGTGTTTACCCTGAAGGTGAATAGAAACAGGGAGAAGATGCATCTGTGGAATAGAATCATGCAGAAAGGAAAAAGCTGTCATGAGGAAGGATCCAAAGGAAATCCAAGATTTGCAAAAGTGTGGTTGTTTATAGGGCCTCAGGGTTTAGCTGCTCCAGCTGAGATGCTTCCAAAGGGGGTTGATAACACAAAGCATTAATTGCCATGAAAGAGGATTTGAGTCTGCCTCAAGTTAAGTAATTTCTAACACCAGGAACTGAAGATCTTACACTTCTAAAGCAACCTCAGTTTAGATTTCCACAAATTAATCTTCATCCAGTGGTAATGGTGTTTAGTACTCGCTCTTAAGACTCCACTCTTGAATAGTTCACAGTCATGTTGCCTTCAGGTTTTTCTACTTGTTATGAAAAACAACAAACACTGAACTCAAGTGAAAATATGCTTTAAAAGAGGCAACACTTTCTTGGGGAGATTTTATCTGTTATTAGCCCAAGAGATTAGCTTGGAGAAAATTAATAAGATTTGAGGCACATGTTCAGGCTTGAAACAGAAAAATTCATGCTAAATCAAAACTGAAAATATTTAATCCAAATTTTTCATCCTACAACACTTTGACGGAAAAGTTGGTTTAAGACTTCATACACTCAGTCCTGCTGGGTCCCCACTACTCTCACTGAGTTGGGGCAATACCACCATCTGAAACACCGAAATTTAAGTAAGTGTATTAAATGAAGCTGATTTAAAAGTGTTATTTCCTTTCTTTAAATCTGAGTTGTTTGACTGTAAGATCAAACTCTGCAAAAGAAGCAAAAAATGGGGATAAGAATTTTTAAGTAGCTTTAATGTCAAAATTATTACACATTTAAGTTTAATTAATGTATTACTCATTTGGAAAATCTGAGAGAAAAAAAAAATATTGCTAGTGGTTTTGGAGCAGAGGGAGGTTGTGCTCAAAAGAGGTGGTTTGTCTCAACAGAAGAGAAACAGCCATTCACTTAGTTATCCAAGGCACTAGTTTAAGGATTGCATTGCACTTCATTGAAAACATTCCAACTGTTCATTTGTGTCCTGTATCAAAATATCCTTCACAAGACAGTTCCAGGTCATTCACCAGTGCATCAGCAGGGTTTTGCTGCTCACTTCTGCATACAGGTAACAGCGTGAAGCCCATGCTGTCTGCCAAACAGCCCATATATCAGAGTTTACCAGGCTCTGCTGCTCCTGCTTTTCCTCCCCCTGTAGAATGCCACAGGCTACAGTGAGATGAAACGGGAAATACTATAGCCTTTCAAAGGACCAGTGAAACTCTTAGAGGGAAATTATCCTTTGATTGTACAACAGAGATTCCTGAACCCAGCTGATATTAGGAAACACCCATGTAACACTACCTTCAATAAAAGGCACAACAAAACATGTTTCTTAAGACAAAAGAATGAAATCTGGCAACTTTTCATGGCTGCTTGGCAAAGACTACAAGTACTCTAAAGTGGCTAGTTAAATGCTAGAATTATAATGGGAACTGGAAATGGAAAAGTCTGGAAACATTCTAACTTTGGAGGTTGAGATCCATTTTCTGTTTCTTCTGGCTGGTGTGTAACGAGACATTACAACTGCTTTCTGTGCCTATCCTTCTGCATAAATACATGCCAAAGGTAGGAGCAGACAGCTGCTGAGAAATCCATCAAGGGCTGTTAAACACAAAGATACCACCTCTGGCTCAAGTAATCCCAGAACAGCAGACTGCTGGGAGGTGCTAGGGGGAATTGTGCCATGTGTCTCGCACCCAAATCTCTATAGGACAGAGATCCTGTACCACAAATGGCAAGTTCTGCCCTCACCCAGTGCAGCTCTCTCTAAGTTCTGCTGTTAAACCAGCACTTTGTAACATTTCATTCAACAGGCATATTTGGAAACAGATACTTTCATGAATGATTTGGGCCAATTAAAGGGGCTTTCAGGAAAAGATACCTCCACATGCAGTGAAATTTACCCTTTGTAAGGGTAAACAGACAGACTGTTGTCTCTTGTAACACAATAAAGCCCCATCAAACATGGTTAGACCGCCATAGGCTGTATTCCACTGAAAAATTCAGATCATAAAATAAATCTTTTAAAGTGCAAAGGTATTTGGATGTCAGGAAGAGAAATCTCTTCCAGGTCAGTCTCTGCTAACGAGTTACCCATCTATTTTGCTGTAAGGATTCAGGGCTCAGTTCTCATCTCAAAGTCCACATTTAATCAAGCATTTAGCCTATTCTGGGTAGTCTGTTCAGAAAACAAAAGAAAAGGCAAAAAATCTAGATTATTTAGACAACAGAACACTATTTCCTTTTCTTGCTCTTCTACATGTAAGAAAAAGCCTGAAAAGAATTTGCTTTCCAACTGGCAGTGAAAAACTCCAAATCTGAGCAGAAGTAAACATCAGAAAGTTTCATTTGATGCAATGATCTCTTCAGAAACTTTATCAGCAGGAAAAAATAAGGAGTTATAAAGCAGCAGCAGCTGTAACATGAAATGTGACAGTGGGCTCCAACAGAAAAATATGGCCTTAGATATTTGCAAATGTATATATATGTATGTATGTAATAACATGTCAGAGTTACTCAGAAAATAAAATTATCAATGTATAAAGTTGAAAAGGAGGAACTTCATTCTAAAGTAGTAAAAGAAAAAAATCAGAACTACTATCAATGTACCATCTAACCATCATCTCTCAAAACAGTCATCAGTGTGCCACTGCTTGTTGGTGGACTTGGTCAGATCAGTGGCCACAAAAGATAGAATTTTAGGAAGTTCTTAACCTGACAGGAGGCCTATTAGTGTTAGGCACCCCAAGCATGTTGAGTTTAGGCAGCATTTGGGAGAGCTATAAGATCTTTTAATGTCCAAATGCAGGTATTAGCACCTAAAATATCTGGCTCTATATGAATCTTCAGCTCTCACTGCTCTTTTAGAAAGCTGTGTGACCCCTTTTGTCAAACTCAGTGACATTTTCAAAGTTGAATAGAATCAGAACAACAGATTTTGGAATCTATGAAACAGCTGCCATATGGGAAAAGTTAAAAAAGAAACAGGCACACATATAAGACAGCATGAGAAATGATGGCTCTGCTTGGCCTGGGCAGTGTTTGTCCTCTCCTCTGAGGATTTTCAGCTACCTGAGCAATCAATCCAAGCACTAAATTTGCCACTTCTTGTCTTTGTTAAAGAAAATCTACCAATAAATCCCCGTAAGAGTTTGTGTAACCCAGATCAGTCAGTTATTTCTCTCTCCCTCAGCATTCAAGGCTTAACCAGCTGGCTCTCACACTGCCCAGGCACAGACCTTGTTAGGCACCAGTGGCTGATGGAGACAGCCTCGCGCTGCATTTTGAGGCGGCCGACACGCTGTAAAAGCTCCCAGAATATACTTTTTGTGTAAGTACAAATAAGCAGGAAAGCCCTGAAGTAATTTGTTTTCTTTTATGCTAAACAGGAAGATGTATGGGAAGAGAAGAGCTGCTTATTAATCCCAACCAAACAGTAAACTCCAGCTGAGCAAACTCTGCCATTTGGTGGACTGAATTTCTTAATCAGGAAAACATATGGGGAGGCAGTTTTCAGCAACTGAGACAGGAACATTTGCAAATGCTTTCCTATTGGTGCAGACCAGGAAGACAGCAGAGTTTGCATTAAAAAAAAAGGGAATATTTTTGCTTTTTTTGCCTTGTACAAGCAAATTAATGTTAAGGGAACTGAGAAGCTTCCCTGTAGTGTTGTGAGAGCAGCAGAAACAGTAAAAATGGCTCAATCACAAAAATAAGAATGTTGTATACAAGTCAAAAAACAAATGAAGCAAAACTAACCCATGCTTCTGCTCTGCTCATCCCAGAAATGTATGTCAAGAAAACAGCTTAGACTCTGGAATTTATTGTCAGGAAAAAGAAGAAAAAAACACTCCCAAGAAATGGCAAAGCCTTGAGAGGAAGCCTGCTGCATTTCCATGAAATCATAGAATGGTTTGGGTTAGAAGAGACCTTTAAAGCTCATCTAGTAGGACTCCTCTGTAATAAGCAGGGACATTTTCAACTAGATAAAGCTGCTCAACCTGGCCTTAAACATTTCCAGGTAGGGGACACCTCCCTGGGCAACCTGTGCCAGTGATTCACTATCCTCACTGCAATAAAATTCTTCCCTATATCTAACCGATTCATACCGTCTTTTAGTTTAAAATCACTACCCCTTGACCTACCACCATAGGCCCTAATAAAAAAATCTGCCCTCAGGTTTTAGATAGCAGGTTTACCTAGCATCTTTCCTCCCTAGTGAAGGAGAAGATATCCAAGTATAATGTTTGTGGACACTGATGATGAATACACAATCTCTAAGAAGACTTCAAAACCCAAACTCTTGAATGTTTCTGATCATGTACTTGATCAGCACTAAGGCCATCAGCTCCTCCCTGGCATAAAAGAGGTTATGAATGAATTGAGCAGATGCTCTTCTGCCAGTGCATTTTTGCTTGATTAATTCCGCTGTGCTCTGTGTAGCTTAAAATGAATCATAAGAGTCCCAGATTTTAAAGTCAGAGAAACAACTAAATCCCACAGGCCAATGAATAAAAGCAGAAACAATCTCCCTAACTTAGGTAGCAAGGTCCCATCAACATAGTTCTCTAGCACATTAGACTGGTGGAATATATTTAAATACAAGTTCTTGTTGGAATGTAAAGTTGGTAGAGGGTCAGAAATTAAGTCTGAACTTTCAGCATGATCTGGTCACCAACTTGTTTTGTGTTGTGTATCAATATTCTGCATTTCACTAAATTGTGCATATTTAAAAAAAACTACACACAAACCTTTATTTAAAGACATGGATCACAGATGTAAGGCAGTTTGCAAAGAGATATATAGAAATGGAGGGTTACTACCTCAAGAAATTCCTGTAGTGAAAGAACAAGTGTCATTAAACTATTCACCAGAAAACCTGGAGTTGAGCTTAGTCACTGTCTTAGTCACTATCTACCCATAGTGAGGCAAGGGTAGCAGGTAGGTATCGAAAATCTGCAGAGTAATACTGGTTCTTGGATTTATATAGGATAAAACTTTCTATGCAGTATTAATTACAATGCAAAACATGAACTGTAATTAATTCATAAGCTGCTTTGTAAAAGCAGCTGAATTACTCTTTTTTTTAACCCCACTGCGGGAAGTTGTGTGATCTGACCTTCCCACAATCTCTTTAGGCTTCTGTTTAGCAGTAGAAAAACACATTGTATTGTGAGCAAGCCCCATCCTGCCTGCCTTTCACAACAGTGTAGGGTCAAGAGTAACCTCCTGCTGAAAGAAACAGGCTGAACCCCTTGTGAAAGAGAGATGAGTAGGGCCAGATGGATTCCCAATACCACATTGAGCACTGAGGGCCAGAGGGAGCAGAATGACACAAGAAGGAGGGCTTTGCTGATCTCACCATGAAATAACTGCAGGGAAATTTTCACCTTCTTGAGGCACTGTACCAACACCTGTTTGTCACCAAATTTTATACAGCAGCTCCTTGGTCACAACTGAATTTGGTGGCCCCATCAGGAATCAGTGTGAAAGTAACAAAAGGAGTAGTTGGCAGTCAGAGGAGGTGGCTGCCGCCCTCTACTCCACTCTGGTGAGAGTCAACCCAGAGAGCTGTGTCCAGCTCTGGGGTCCCCAACGTAAGAAGGACATGGACCTGCTGGAGCAACTCCGGAGGAGGCCATGGAGATGCTCAGAAGACTGAAGCACCTCTTCATAGAAGACAGTCTGAGCAAGTTGCAAGTGCTCAACCTGGAGAAGACTCCAGAGAGAACTTAGGGCACCTTCCAGCACCTAAGTGGGTTCCAAGTGATCTGGAGAGGGACTTTTGACAAGGGCATATAGTGATAGGACAAGAGGAATGGCTTTAAAGTAGAAGAGGAGAGATTTAAATTAGATATTAGAATGCAATTCTTTCCTGTGAAGGTGATGAGACATGAACACATGAAGGTGATGAGGCATGACATTGTCCAGAGAAGCTGTGGATGCCCCATCCCTGGCAGTGTTCTAGGCCAGGTGAGGTGGGGCTCTGAGCAAGCTGGTCTAGTGGAAGGTGTCCCTGTCCATGGCAGAAGTGTTGGAACTAGGTGCTCTTTAATGTCCCCTCTAACCCAAAGCATTATATGATTCTGTATTACTCCAGCTTGAAAAATCACAGGTAAGCATCAACAGAGCAGCAAAACTCTATTTTTTTTCCTTTGCTAAAGGAATTCACACCACCCTCCTAGAGGGGTTTCTGACCAGTTTAAAGTATAAGTTTTAAAGGACATTATTCATCTCATTTCTGCTGCACTGTTCTACAAGCTTTGTGGATTTTGACAAGATTAATCTCTCCTATCTTTAGACACCTAGAAAGTACAACTTCACGTCTGATCCAATCCTTTGATATTCACTTTACAGTAAAGAAAAGTGCTTTCTGGGGTGGAATGCCATCCCATGCCAAGGTAGACATCTAAAACAGGTCAGAGAAATTGTACCTGAGGAGTGTCTATTTTGCCCCTCCATTGACAGCAGGAGTTTAGTTGAGGAGATCACATGTAGAAAATTACACTGGAATGTCTGAAGTTGGAGGAGGTAAATCTCACCCTAGAATATCTCTCCCAAGAGCCTTCAAAGCTCTTCACCGGAACTCTTTGAGGCAAGGAGTTATTTAGATTGCAAAGCTTTAGGGGGTCTTTTACTGTAGGCTTGAAAAGTTATTGATATATTGGAAACTCAGTTTCAAGGAAAGTCTTTGCACACTGTAGTGTTACTACCTGGTGGGAGTTCCACTCAATTCCTGTTTAAATGAAAAAGGAATATGATCTGTTGCTTGTTGCTAAACATGGTCCCGTTCTCCAGTATGCAAAATCCCATAGCTAATGAGTTGGATTCTCATCTAAATTACCCTAATGCAATGAGAAAGGGCACCACCAAAATTCAATTATATCCAATTATATTGGTATAAATCTGAGATAAAGCAAAGCCAGAATTAGGTCTAGTCTGTTCCACATTGATTTCTAAGTCTTCCCTATGTTCAGCTCTCAAAATAGCTCAAATATTGATGACATGCAGGAGTGAAGTCCTACAAAATGTCATTTTGATATTCATTTAATTATGCTAATTGTGACTTGTTACCCTCTACCTCTTATTTGTACATTTAAAACATACTCAACTCCCCTCTAACAAAATTCTCTTGCCAAAAGATATCCAATCATTCTTGTTAGCTTAGGCTCAAAACCTCATTCCCAGGAAAAGATAAATAAAAAAATTAGGTAAATGCAGAGAGAGAATTTATATAAACTTACATGCAGGCAAATACTTAAATATTTAAAATGCTTTAAGTAAAAAATTCTATTTCTTTTTTGTTTGAGAAGTTTCTGTTCTTTTAGTGGGATTGAACCTTTTTGTCTCAGAACAAAAGCTTCCAAAGCATTTTAAAAGGTAAGAAAATCTAAATAAACTTTTAAGAATTCTTGAAGTTGTTTTTTGCACATACAGCTGCAAAGCCTAGAGTGAATCACCACATTTCCGTGCTCTTCCATGATTCAACTCCGTAAGAGCATTCCCAAGTTCTCTGGTTCTTCATTTCAGTCCCTACACCAGGGTTTCTTGGTGTACAACCCTGAGCACAGCCTGTTTCTCAGCCCACCCACCTTCCCAATGTGTTGCTACTGTGCATTCGTGACAGTGAATGCACTTCTTGCAGGAAGTTCAAAATCCTGTTTGCCCTCCTGTGTTGGATAGCATGTGAGGACTGCTGTGGTGGCAGTGGCAGTGCTGTGACCAGGCTTGCAGTGCTGCATCACCCACAGAGAGAGACTCATTTTTTGTGTGGCTTCAGAGCAGTCCTCAGATAACAAGGACTTTTGGGGAGAGAGGAGCACTGGACTGTGTGGATGCAGCACCTCCCTTTGCTAGTCAAACACAGGAGTTGTGGGGTGATGAGTCTTCCACACATCATGGGAAGAACAGAACCGAGTGTGACAGCAGCTTCATAATACTTGCCAGCAAGGTAGAAACTACAGATCTTCTGTTCCTTCATATCAATACATGATTTTTTCTATCCAGATGGCGTATTAGCACAGTGTTACACAAGGAGGATGTTGGCATACCCTGAAGATGTCAGAGGAACAAAATCTACAGCAGAAAATGAAGTAAACTTCTATACTTCAGAGTCCCAAGATCAACAAAAGGTACCTGTGTATGTATGGGCATGGACGTACCTATACACAAAAAAGGCACAAGGAAAATGACATTTTCAAGAACATAAAAAAATTACCAGCTTCTAATCCTCCAAACCCCTAAATGTTGCACAGAGAAGACACATATTTGGAAACTCTGATTCAAAACTGACTGAGCTCTGGAAAAGACACCTGTTGATTTCACAACACTTATAGACCAAGCTTACCATACAACAGTGCATCTTCTCTCATTAGAGGATGTTTACATTTAATTAGGTAACTGTATTTTTTATTATGTATTAGTTCTCCCTGTTCTTGTCATTAAGATATTTGTTTACAGTAGCAGTAAATGCTTTAATAATAAAAAATGATGAATACAAGTTTATTAGAATTCTCTTCCTTAAGCAAAACTAAACCAAACCCAACAAAGTGATATCAAAGCCACTAATTACACATGCTATTCTTCACAAGAGGTGTTTCCAAATGCGATGTCTCTAACAACTTTGTTCTACTGCTGTGACTTACGTTCACAGGTTCTGTGGGGTCTAAATGAAGCAGAAGGATTAATTGCATACAGATGCTTTCCTATTTCTGCTTGCCACTGTTTTTATTATTCTTTTGTGTTTTCTTAAAAAACAAAGCAAATAAAAGGATTTTACTAAGAAAGTTAAATACAACCTGTAAGAAGTAATTACAGGCACAAAACATATGGAAATGTCATCTCTTGTTTTGGTTATATTTGCACATAATGTATGCAGAGCAAGTCGTGATTAGCAGACAGGAAGCATGGTCTGTGATTATGCAGGATTTGGTAATTGAATCCACCAAGGATAATGATGCTGACCTTCCCATTCAAAAATAAACTAGGCATTCAAGTTTTAAGTGGTTTGCATTAATTCTAATTGTATAGACATGTCTACCCAGACCTGCTGCTGGGAGGGCCTGGAACAGGTAAGTAATGATTACATTAGAGTGTTTTATTAACAGCAAATAAAGTAATGCTGTTTACAGCAACAGTGCTTGGACCATATAAAATCAAAATCTGAATACCTAGAAGCCATCATTATCACTGAGGTACGCATGCCAATGCTGCAGCAACCACAACAAAAAGATGCCCAAGGAGCTCTGTGATTATGGAGTGCTCCTTGCATACCCACACAGAAGAAACTAGAAGCTAATTCATGAGAGATCTGCTTTCTTGCCTATTTCTTGTTCTATTATCCTTCAATCTTGCAAGGAACATAGGGTTCCAAAAGATGGAAATGCTATGGAATTAAATACATAAATGAATTATTTATCCTGGAGACATGACATGGTTTGAACTGCCTATGAAACCACAGGTTTTTGGGGACTTTTTTTTTATTGAATTGGTACTTTTTAGAAGAGATATTGAGTTGGTTCTACTACTGTAGTTCAAGAACAGAAACTATGGAAACAGACTGGTGTCCTTCATATGGAGACAGACTGGTGTTCAGACACTGGTGTGTTAAATCTGATATCTTGCCTCCCTGCAAGCTGACCTAGTTCTCATTTAGTCCAGTGAACCCACCCCCAAGTCCATCTGTGACGCTCTTTCCTAAGCCCTGAAGGCAAATTTGCCTCGGTCCAAAGCCTGCAGCAGTTTTACTTACAGTACAACCAAGTCTATGTGTCATAGTCTCCAGTAGGACAAATCTGCCAGACAATGAAAAGCAAAGACCAGTGGCTTGGAGAAAGCTGTATGGCCTCCTATTCCCAGGGTCACAGCAAAAAACATGTTGCTGATTGGGAGCATAGTAAAGGTTATGGTCTCCCTGATGCTCTCTCTGCTGGAGATAAAGTCTGTCTGGAGTAAGCTGGATTTTTTTTCTTGAAAAAATTTTAAGGATTTTTACATTTCTCCTAGATTTCTCATGCTGTCCATCAGTTGTGGGATCCAGTCACCTGCCTCAGGTCTGAAAATTACAGATAATTCCATTTTTCTTGAACATATCAGCTCTGTGGTGCAGGCATGGAAAGCAAATATTTCCCTCTGGAAATGCCAGACCTAGACATGCTCCATAATTTCTGGCTGCAAAAGTCATACTGCTTATTCTTGCTGCAAACCCCAGGAACACAGAGGACTCACATGGGAAGCTTTGTGGTGTGTACAATGGAAGCCCAAGGCGTTCAGGAAGCACTTGGCTTATTGCACGTGCACTTTACAGCCACGTACAGACGTTCCTGCCGGAACAATGGCAAGAAAAGATACTGCAGCTCAATTTCTGCTTTCCTATACTCCCTGATGCAAATAAAACTAAGCCGCTGCTGGATTACCACCTGGCCCTTAAAACTGATGACTGATGCTCATAAGAACAGCTCAAGGACCCAGAACTGCAAACTCTAGGAATCTGGACTCAGTCACAATACGTGTGATCCGGCTCTGCAGAAACATCCCTGCAGTGTCCAACCATCAGGGCAGGTTGATTACTTTCTGTCTGCTAGGACACAGAGGTGGGAATGGCTGTTCACCAGTGATTATACAGCAAGAAGTTCTCAGCAATAGCAAGAAGCAAGGATGGCTGTTCTACGGCAGACTACTGACCTTGCAGTTTGAGAGAGCTTAGAATCTAAATTACCGAAAAATGGACTAGAGGAATCGCAACAAAGCTCTATAATTGCACTGGAATCAAGTTATATGCTTACATTTTGCATGTATAAAAATTGGCAATATGGAATGCACAGGCTTTCACCTCTGGGTAACTGGCTTACTGCTCTATTATATTTAATGGACAAACAGGAGAACATTATGTAGTCTTCACTTAGAGTATATTTATGACTCAACACTCTAAAAGTATGTCCAAAACCATTTTTTCAGCTCATTAGAATACCTGCAGGTGGGAACCATGATAGTCTGGGGTTTATAAGGTGATGTGAAGGTCCAATCCATTCCAGGATTATTGTTTTATTAGTTACTTCCCACTCTCTGCGGCCTGAGGTATGGATTGATGGTCTCAGTCCAAGTCCAGGTGTTTACAAACATCTATCATACACCTCTCACATGGGTAGCAGCCAAAGAAAGCATGCAGATCATTTGCTTGTCCAGAAGAAACAGCATCTTGTATCATTGAGTACAAAAGTCAAGCCTTCAGTCTAGATAATGGCTGTTAGGCCTCCCAGAGGCCTCCCAGACAACAGAAGAGATCTTTATCGACTGCTCGTTTCACTTTCACCCCATTTGCAAGCTTCTGGGTACAAGTAGATTTACGGACAACAACCCAACTCAAAGGCCACAAAGAGCTTGTGGAACTGTCTGGACACACAATGCGCTTTTCACAGACTGCATAATGCTTCCACTTCTCCTTGCCCTTTACAAACCAAGCTCTGCTACCAAAGAAATTTGGCAGCAATATGGGAGGGACAGGAGCTTGAACCTTGGTAGCAAAAGCAGTGATAACAGCAGTGAGAGCCCAACACTGAGATATTGAAATACCTAATTTTGTGCAGCTTTGGTAAAGTGATGTGGTAGTATCAATGGGACAGCTGTTCACATCCACCTTTGCAGGGAAGAAGTAAGTGGGATCCATCAGCCCACATCACTTGCTATTAGCCTCAGCTTCTCTTTCATGAAAAAGGTCATTGAATCTGCTGTATCATCTCTAGCAACAGGAAAGAGACAAAAGGGCCAGAATTAGAAATGTTCCTCTCTCTTTCCCAGACTTCCCTGCCTGCAGAAAGACAACCTAAAAGGAAATCTGAGTCATGACCTTCTTGCTTAGCGAAGCCCCCTGGAATCAGCATTAGCAAAGGTAGCTTTGGTCTTTTCAAGGGTGACCAGCACCCAAAACAAGCGCTTGTGATATTCAAACCAGAAATAAAGGGAAATATCCACACAGAATATCCTGCTGCTGATGGGCAGCATGGTACACACAGACAGCCCTAGATCAAGCTGATAATAGTCTGCTTCTGTTCACAGATGAAGGAAAATGAATCTCAAATTACCAGAGCTGTCCCTGGGTTTTGATACTATCATGCACACTGCTGCTATCCAGCGTCAAAGTCATAACAGGGGCAAGCACTGTGGCACCAAAGAGGGACAATGTGGTTTGTAAGAGCAGATGCAGGCAAAAAAAAAAAAAAAAAAAAAAAAAAAAAAAAAAAAAAAAAAAAAAAAAAAAAAAAAAAAAAAAAAAAAAAA